>CAIGQZ010033231.1:8803849-8827977 GCA_903798205.1 Danio tinwini
TCTCTCTCTCTCTCTCTCTCTCTCTCTCTCTCTCTCTCTCTCTCTCTTACCAATAGATTTAAAGAAATCACCCATAATCCTCTTCTAGTGCTGGGACAAGGCTGAACTCTACACAGTGATTCTGTTACAGTAATCTCAGACAAAATTGGCTTAACTTCCTCGCAGACGTCCACCCAACAGACAGGCAGCTGGTCGGGCACACAGTTCTGGTGGAGGTGAGACAGAAAATGGCACTTTTGAAAATTGACCCGGGCCATGCATGTGAGGAACAGCTGATGGTGGCCATAGCAAAGACTAAAGCACTCATTGTCCACCCTGTCACAAATCCTTCCTTAACAGGGTGGACATATGCATTGTTATATTGACACTTTATTTATTTAATATTTATTGTTAATTAGTTAATGTTTTTATGTTACAACTCCTATACCCACACACACTAGATGCAATACATGAGTGGACAATACAAACCTTTTGACAGTATCTGTCTCAGTCTATGTAAAGAATATCTTTTTAAAGTCCATATAATGGAGCTTATTGGAAATAAAAATACAGCCCTAAGTATTTCTACATTTATGTTAACACCTTATTCTGGAAAAAAAAAAAACTGTATTATTAAGGTGTTTAACTTGAGATGCTTCCAACATTCCCTTCACTCTTTCGATACAATGTAAAGATTTACATTCATTAGCAAATTTAGTTTGATTTGAAGGGCAATTATTGTTTATTTTTCCCATTATTCCCATATTTATAAAACCTACTTGATAACAGAAGAGGTGGCATGGTGGCTCAGTGGTTTACAGTAGTTAGTGAAAAAAGTTGAATTCTTGAAACCCTTTAATATTTCTTGTTGTACCTGTTGTTTTTCAAATGTTCTTCCATATTTAGTTCCTCCACTAATTAGAGCCATTGTCCACCCTGTTATCTTTTTTTCCACCGTCATGTTCAACTTTTATGAAAGTCGAAAGTTTTATTGTTTATAACCTCAGCAAAACATGTTGTGTGATTCCTTAATTAACCAATAAAGGCCGAGTAATATTGTTTGAAAGTTTGACAAATTATTTTAGATCTTGGGTTTTATTTTGAAAAGAATGTGCAAGGATTGCATGTTTTATTGAGTAATAAATGTTTTGTCCAATATTTCATTATTATAAATAGACTTTTAGGGTTGATAAAGGAACTCATTACCTTTCTGAAAATATACATTTTATAATCACACTGCAATGAAAATATACAATAACACTTTATAATAACTACACACTGTCAATTGTTTATTAGTGAATTCCTTATTTGTTAAGCATTAACTCTACATTAATAAACGTTAGTAAGCAGTTTATAACTGCAGCTACAAATGCTGTATTCTTGACGTAACCACATTTGTGCTTAATAATTGTACTTTCATAATTTGTGACTGGTCGATTTTTCATGACTAAACTAAGTATTGCATTATTCACAAACCATTTGTATTTAATTTTAAATAAGATCATTCAGAATGAGTTAGAAAATGAATTATTAACTATTGAACCAACATTTATATGTCTTATTAATCAGACATATAATAATGGTTACTATGTATGTTAATAAATGCTTTATTAACTCCACGTCATGCAGTTTTGTGCTTTTATGCTTCTATAAATCCTTTATAAATGACAATTAAAGGCTTGGTTTCAAATGAACAATAATCTTGCAATCTTATCTAAAAAGTTAAATTACTGTAAAGTTTAAACAATTGCTGAATAACAGGAGTGTCAAAATACCACATACAATTGGATAAAAGAACAACAATATAATTTAACAATATAATAGGATGCAATGTTTAAACTATACAGTAATTTTTGTTTATATAAGGTTGCAAAGATTTATTTTTTATTTGATGCAGTTTCATTTGTGGATTTTCAAATCAATAGAAATGAATAACGTCGATTATGTTCTTTTTTCCTGTTTAGAATATTACTGAGCCTTTAATTGTCATTTATAAAGGATTTATAAAGCATAAATAGGCCTCACTTTAGATTAGGTCACAAAACTGGATGAAGTTGATTTAATAAAGCATTTATTAACATACAAATTAACTTTTACTATATGCCCGAATAATAAGAATTATAAATGTTAATTGAAATAGTTTATTAATCATTTACTAACTCATTCTGAATGATCTTAAAAACACCAACTATGCTTAAATAACTAGTTTGCAAATAATGCAATACTTAATTTAGTCATGAAAAATAAATCATTAACAAAGTATGAACATACCATTATTAAGCACATTATGAATGTGGCTATAAGTCAAGAATACAGCATTTGTAGCTGCAGTTACTAGCGTTTATTAATGTAGAGTTAATGCTTAACAAATAATGAATTCACTAGATGCTAATGCTTAATAAATGATTCATAGTGTGTAGTTATTATAAAGTTATCTACTTACACTACTTTGAATTTGTCCATGACAGGGTTGAAACAATTTGAGGTTTGTTTACTGATTGTCTGCTTGCAGATTATTTATAAAAAGTGCAGGAGCTTGACCAACATTCATTTCTTACAGCCTAAGGTCTAATTAATACAACTATGTGGTTAAATCTCAAACTTTTTTGGGAAAAATTAATAAAGGCACTTTATAGTGATAATGACCCTATTACATTTTTTAGCCCACATGCATGCTATTGTCAGAACTACTTTTAGAGCGATGTATCTGCTTATTCATCATAAAAAGCCAATTAGAATATATCTTTTAGCATTTAAAGTGGCAGAATAGCATTGGGCATTGGTATGGAACTAACATAGTTACCATCATCTTTAGTGTATTCATTCTTTGTGTGAACGGGTGTTTTTTGTGTCTTTTGTTTTTGAGCCTGGCAGACACTCATTCACTTTCATGATATGAAAAAGAGCAGCCATGACAGCCTTCAAAAATGTCTACTTTTATGTTCTACAGAAGAAAGTCGGTCACACGGGTTTGGAGCGACTTGAAGGTGAGCGAATAATCAGAGGATTTTCAATTTCAGGTAAATATTCCTCTTTAGGATGAAGGGACTTTACACAGGTGTCTCTGTGGGCAGGCGCAAGGCATCGCGCGCCAGTTATAGGGGTGGGTTTTTTCTGCTTGTTTGTCAGCATTGCACCTCAGTGATGCGAGAATAGGAGAGATGATGTGGGGTTAGTTTCTGCAGGAGAGGACAAGGATGAAAGTGAGAGAAAGAGACTAAACAAGGACATGAGAGAGGCTTTGAAGATAAAATGAAATGGCCTTGTGCCCCTGCAGACTGTATTTCATATTTCCACTGCATTTTTTTTTTTGTACTTGCAATCCATCAAGTTGGTACATTTACATTTTTGACAGGCTTTGTGGAGGACGTCCTGACAAATATGAACTGTGTATTACCCCCCCAATAATAAGATAATTCTCATGTGTTTTTGCGACATGCCCTTAAATCTCGAAAACACTTCTGGTTAGCTGGAGGACATTTGATATGAATGTTGCTGTAGTTATGACATACTCCCATTGGATTGATCTGAATCCTTTACCTGTTTTTACTTGAAGTCTTCTGCCTTCTGAATCTTGTGGCACTTAAATTAAAAATTAAAATGCAAGAAGTGAGTCTGAACCTGTCAAGAACATATTTTAGTGATTTTTGACTTTTTCAATACGCTACAGTAATTGAAAGGTACAAACGGGAATGTGTGGAGACGGGGCCCAGAATGCTATTTTACTGATGGGAAACTTGGGTCTTTCAGTCCAAATTCTCTCCTAGGCTACGTTTACACACCAACGATATAGTCAAAACAGGAAAAAGTTTTTCCCATGCGTTTAAAAATAAATCCGCAAAAACTGCTAAAAACATATGCCAGGCCAATAGTTGGTGCTGTCACTTTGTTAGTAAACAGTACCTGTAGGGAAGTGAAGACTTTAGCTCTTTTGAGGTCCACACTTTGCTGAAGAAGCAATACTTTTCAGGAATAACAATACCATGTTCAGCATTAGTGTGTATGTTTGTTCGACGCAATTTTACAGCGGTTCATAAGATTTTGGTTTATTGGCTGATCCATATTACTCGTACAATCTCATTTGTGGGTGCAACATGGTGGCTTAGTGGTTAGCACCTGGCGTGTGCACAGGTAGGGCTCAACCTGTGCAGAGCACAAGCTCTTTTTGTAATTACGCTCGGAAGTGCCCCTCAAAATGAAGGAAAGTGCCCCCCACCCCCCTCACTTTGCATTTGGAAACAGTTTGTGACTTTGTAAAGATGCAATATTCTAGAAATCACAGATTTGGAATGACCAGCTTGTCTTGGTGTGGGTGAAAAGGTCCAGGGGTTCTCAACCCCCCTCCGTGGATAAGTTAATACTGGGTCTCAATAGAAATAATTAATTATTTTTGTTTTATTTATTATTTGACTCTGAACAATCTTTTATTGAAAAAAATCTATTATTTTGAAAAATGACTGTATCCTCTTGCTTACATGTCGGTCACTTGAGGGGCCAAATTTAACCCACAAGCAGCAAAATGAGTAAGAAACAGACATCTTTGGTAAGTTTCTTTGTGAAAAAGGCCCAGTGAAGGACCCACGAACTGCCAAAGGTATGGACTCGCAACCAATTTGTCAATAAATCAGGTGAATCCAACATGTCTGTGCAAGAATATGACGGTGGCCGTTCAAATATTGCATCTTTTCCTGTGGCAAGTTCGCTATTCCCAATAGAGGTGCGTGGCTTGTGTGTGCATATTGGGAGTGACGCATGCAAGCGGTGCGACACGGTCGCACCTTCTAGGTGCACCCAGTTAAAAACATCTTCGGAATGCTGCAAGCACACCACGAGTCACATGAAAAGAACTGACCAATCAGCTTCATATTTTATATGGAATATACACATTTTGTTAGACTAGTTATCTGCATTGTTTTTAATGTTTTCCATAAATAAAACTTGTATTAGAGTTGCAAAAATGTTTTGTTGGCTTTTCATCCTCTGAGAAAACAGATGATGGTCACCTGGCTTTCTACCTACAGTATACCCATCCCCCAGGACGTGGCAAAATTGTCAACCGTTGACCGGTCTGCGGTGATAAAAAGGTGGGGGACCACTTATCTGAACAACCTGCTCTCAGATGGTTTCAGTCTCTTTAGAAAGGCTCACCATCTTGCAAAGGCAGTGTAAACTGTAAAGTTAAACTGTCTGTTCAATAGGTTTTGTCAGACAGTTAAGAAAATAATCACTAGATACCAGATTAACACCAATATTTGAGAGGTATCTGAGAAGCTTTTCTTTTTCAAATGTCCCATTTTAGTTTATTTATACAGTGCTTCAGAATGTTACTCTAAGCTTAAAAGGTTTTCCTTACTCGTTTTAGGATAACCTCAAATAAGATATTTTTATTTTCAGTTGTCTCTCTACTGTATAATTTCCTATATTTTCCAGCACAAAACATGACTCAGAAAACAGACTCAGTAACCACAACACCAGTGCTTACTTTCAAACACTTTCATTATTTTCTCCATATAACTCAAAAAAGAAACAGACCCCCAGGAAAAGTAAAGAACTGAATGACAGAGGAAGAGAGAGAGAGATAAAAGAACTGGGCATGCTTGGGCATGCTATAGGCGCATAGGGTGACGGATACATCCAGGTCAAACGGTACAAGAGCCGGCGGTGCGGGTCAACTGCAGAAGCCTCCTGCTTTAAAGACCCTTTGGAATCCCACCATCCCCATCACATACAGCCGTTGTGGTATCAAAGTGAGCCAGTCAGCGAGTTGCAAACTTCCTGGACCAACCCAAGGACTCAAGTTGAGGTGAGCAAATGTACGACTCCATACATTTGGCCCCCCACGCTTGTGTCCATTTACATCAGAATAGTTGTTACATTTTTTTGGTCTTTTAGTTTTCTTTTTCGGCTGGATAGAGAAACGGAGAAATATGGGGAAGGAAAGGAGGTGGGCGAGAAAGAGGGATAGAGAGAGTACACAAACTGTGAATGAATCATTGCAAGGAGGACAGACTCAAGGGGGGGAAGAGTACAAGCCCATACACACATGCTATAAAAACATCTTAGTCTTTGCGTTCTGTTAGCTGGCTATAAAAAATAACCAAAACACCTCTCTTTGATTTGTTTTAGTTTTGATTTTGGAGGCGAAAAGGCCATTGGGTGTCAAGGCCTGGGGTTTTTCATTGGCATGCCCGATCAGACCTATTGCACTGTGGATCATGGAGCTGGTCAATAAGGTAAAATGTTTCAACACACTCTTATGATAGTTTGTAAGCATGTTGGGGAACTGCTTGAATATGTACAATCTCATTTGTATGTTTTCTTAGAATTTCTTCATGGGTCAGTTTTGGGGTTGAACTACACTTGCAAAGCCAAACTAATCGCAGAAGGTCCTTAAAGGTTGTCTGATTGACATGTAAAACAACCAATCATAGTTATTTCATTATTTTTCATTTAAGTCATTTAAGTCTTAAGAGAGAACCCCAGACTTCCCTCCCCAGACACTTCCTCTAGCTGGGTGTTCCCAGGCCAGTCGAGAGACAAAGTCCCTCCAGTGTTTCCTGGGTCTTCCCCGAAGCCTCCTCCCGATGGGACATGCCTAGAACACCTCCCTAGGTAGGCATCCAGGAGACATCTGAAACAGATGCCCGAGCCACCTCAGCTAGCACCTCTCTCGATGTGGAGGAGCAGCAGCTCTACTCCGAACTCCTCCCGGGTGACCGAGCTCCTCAGCCTATCTATAAGCATGCACCCTACCACCTTGCGAAGGTAAAGGAAGACTCAATTTGGCTGCTGGTATCTGAGATCTTGTCCTTTTGGTCATCATGACCCAAAGCTTATGACCATCAGTGAGAGTAGGAAGGTAGATTGATCGGTAAATCGAGAGCTTTGCCTTTTGGGTCAGCTCCTTCTTTACCACAACAGACCAATACATTGACCACATTACTGCTGCTGCAGCACCAATCCGCCTGTCAATCTCATGTTTCATCCGTCCTTTTCTCGTGAACAAAACCCCAAGATACTTGAATTCCTCCACCTGGGGTAAGGACTTTCCTCCAACCTGGAAATGGCAAACCATCTCTTTACGGTGGAGCTCTATGGCCTCGGACTTGGAGGTGCTGATTCTCATCCCAGTCATGTCACACTAGGCAGCAAACCACCCCAGTGCATGCTGAAGGTCCATGTTCAATGAAGCCAACAGAACAACATCGTCTGCGAATAACAGAGATGAAATCCTGATAAATTCTGTCCATAAAAATTGCTCAGCTCAGCATTATGTTTAGGGGTAAATGTCCAATGTGCAATCAATAAATCACTCATTCCAGAGGTTGCTCTTTAGTCATCAAGAGTCCTGCTTTTGATACTTTGGACAGTACAGAATTTAATTTATCTTAATGCATGCTCATTATTACAATTTTAGTCTTGAAGGTTTGTTCTTTCCGCAAGGGGTTTGGTGGCAAGGCTGCTTTGTTTCCGGGTGGACCATTAAAGGATGTGACACACACATCTCCTAAAAATCATATCAGGGGCTTAGAAAATGGTGGGGCCAGATTGCATAGGGCCCAGAGGCTTTAAAGTGACCACAAGGGAGTCTATTAGGCTCTGGAATGTGATTTTTACTTGGGTGACATCCATGCCCAAAGAATGTGACCTTAACCAAGGGGCAAGAATCTCTGGAAGTAGTTTAGATTTTGTGTGCTCTAATGCATCGATGTCTAAGGCGAGTTTGATCATACAAATCTGACCGTACCTCTGAGATCAACAATACCTGCAGATTTACATGAGTGTGTGTTGAACATTTTAAGTCCAAAGGAAATCAATTTTTGAAGGTTTTACAATGTGTCCAAAACCACTAGCACACTTTTCCGTACATTTTTTTCCCCCAATAAGGTTATCTGTACAAAACTAAAACATACGTTAGCATGCAACTTTGTGTTTTTTTTTTTTTGCTTTTACTTTTAGAAAAACAAGGCAGTCGGCATTTTTCAGACGTCTTGCAAATAGCTAAAAAAGTTTTTTTTTTCTTTTATCAATAAATATTTGTTTTTCGAAAGCAGCAGTTGGGAAAAAAACGTTAACAGTCTCTTGAATGTCTGGTCGAGAACGCCAGCATCTTGCGCAGCATGTGGCTTTCAGGTGTGCATGGTGAGGTTGGCAGGAGCTCGCACATTCTTGTGATTTCATCAAAGAGAGTAGGGGGCGATCATTAAGAAGTTCATAATGATGATGACCTCACAGAATGTCATGTGCTAGCCCTCATACAACATTTAAAGAATGTTTAAAGAACATAAAATGCTCAAAGGAAAGTGCAACCCATGCTACGTTGTATTGAATGTACAGTATATAATCTTACATGCAGAACTCGTTTATGAAAAGATAAATAAGTCGAACTGTGTTATGATTTATTCGGTAGGAAAAAAAAGTTTCATTTGGAGCAAGATTAATGCTGAAGCCCTTTCAGATCTTAGAACTTCTGGATCTGGGAATTTTTCCAAATACATATGGGTCAGATTCGCCCAAGTGCAAATGTTGCAGATGCTGAAACGCTGGTGGCGCTGTGTTTCTGTGATTACCAGACTTGAACTTTTACTAACCCACTTTGGTGTGGTTGTGCTTGTTGAGCCCATTTCTTTTCGACATGTGCAACATTTTTAGGCAAATTCAAAGGTGTGTCGACAACAAAAAGCTTTGCAGCCTTATTTTAGGTCCAATGGAATTAAAGTGTCTCAATTCAGGCCCACCATGACATTCTGGGGTCCACTGGTATTTGACGTACCACACAGAAGGTAGATGGAGGTGTAATGATAGGAGCGCTTGGTGTTGTTATTCTGATGAGTGACAAAAACAAGAACATGAAGAAACATAAGCAATGCTTAGGAGTGGTGCGCGAGGGAGGCGAGTGGGGTTAGACAGGGGCCGTTTCCCATCACTTTGAACCTTGTTGACATCATAGTTGTGTAACGCTGCCGTCACCCGAAAAGATATTGATGGTGGTCGCCCTTTACCCTTACGCCACCTTGCACACCCTCCCTCACCAAAGCCACCATTCAAATGAGTCCAACGCCCAAATACAAACCAAACCCAAAAGAAACAAACAAACAAAAGCCACCAGCATCGTCAAGAAAAAGGCAAGTAAGGAATATGAAATTAAAAAAAGAGAAACAAGTATATCAATTTATAACAGCATTAATGAGTGAGTGAATACATAGGATAAAACTAGAAGTTCAAAAGGATGCTTGTAACTATTTCAGATTTAGAAAACAAAATCAAATTAAGAAACCAAAATGAGCTCTTTGGAGACAGGAAAGCATACGGAACTGCTGAGCCCAGTTTTTGTGTTGTTGCCTTCTTCAGACCTCCTATTGACATGCTGTAACTTCAATGGAAGTACAGTGGTCTTTGTTTTAAAAAAATACGAGCCGGGACCAGATCAGTTGTGATGACACTTCAGTAATAGTGTAGTCGGAGAAGAGGAACTAATAGACAATGCAGAGTTTAAATAAAAAAATGGACAAACAAAATGGCGACTCCGATGTTGAGCAAAATGACCATGACTACCAGAATCGAGTTGGAGCCCTGTTGAGGGAGAAAGAGAAAAATAGAAAGGTCAGGATTTGTTAATACAATGTGGATTGGATTGAGTAAATCATTTAAACAGGCTTTATATGATCTATAGCTGCATTTTAAACTTAAGTGACCTTGCATGATAGTGTCATGTTGCATGTGTCGTCATGAAATCAATCAATGCCATTCTCTGGGATCAAACCCATCATTGATGCATTACTGTAGCCAAATGCTTACCACAATTAGTTACCATTTAAAGTCTGTGTGAAGTGAAAGTTTCTTAGACTTTGGGCTCTATCATACAACCGGCACAATAAAGTGATTTGTTGCTATTTTCAGACCAGCGCAACACTAATTTTGGCGTTTTGTGCCACATTGTTTAAATAGCAAATCCGTTTGCGCCACTTTGTGGACTCATGAGTGTGCCGGTCTATAAAACAGGTGTGTTAAGGTACATGGTTGGCACATTGAGCAACGGGAAGCTGGTCTAATTTCTAGCGCACAAAGCGGATGTACAGCAATACACAAATATCTTCACATATGAAAAAAAAAATTAAGGATTAAAATGTTACAAATAAAATTATGTTCTACATAAATATAAAAACCACTGCCTCCATGCCTCACCTCGGGGGGCTTTTTAAAGCTTATTCATGACAATTTGCATTTGTATAATGTTATTATTATTAGCAGTATTATTTATTATATGCATATTTATATTTGTTTTAATAAAAACAAGTTTAGATTTGTCCACCTGGCGGGTTTTGGAGACGTAAGCATCCCTATATGAGGCATGAGAATAGGAAGTGTGTTTGTATAACACTTCATTATTATTGTTCATTTATTAGTTTGCTGGGAATTAGGCTAATGGATGTCCTCAGTGGAGTGCGCACAACACTGTTTCCTTTTCCATGAAAGTAAAGTAAAAGTAAAGAGGCCGAATGGAGGAGGCTCGTTCTTTATCCTCACGCTGCAGATGGTTTGTTTAACTGTTTTCTTGCCAGTAAAGCATTCAGTTTTTCCACTTACAAAGTCTGCCATGTAAATAGCGAATGCGCCATAGCACGATGCAACTGAATCTTAAAGAGAATGAGAGATGACACTCTGATTGGTTTAATGCACATTATGCTCAAAACAAACCCAGAACTCATTAAGAGAATAAGCACAACCCTGTTAGACCATGCGCTGCAGCGCAAACCATCTTTTTCCATTCTTAAAAAAAAAGCTAAAGTGGATTCGGATATGCCCTTACTGCTTTTGCGCCATGCGCTTCAGACTTTGTGCTTAGATAGTTGAAATAGTTTTTTTTCAGTATATGTAGATGTACTTCCAACTTAAACAGAATATTAAGTAGGGTTTGTTTGTGCATCTTTCCCTCATAGCAAACTATTGGTAAGAATATTAAGAATATTGTGGCTGAAGTAGCCAAACTGACATCAATAAAAAAGGACTGCCACTATAATGCAGAAGCAAATGGCCAGACTTTGATTGAAGATTACAATACAATTTGTATTTCAGTGGTGTAACTTAGATTAGTTGATCACCTAAAGATTAACAGTATGCAACAGTGCTCTAATTTGTGCTACTATTTGCTCATGTTTAGGCTACTAAAAATGCCAGTAACTCAATTACTTTTCTTGTTCTCTTCCTGCACGTTTTTACACCTGCAGAGTAAATCAGCACCTGCTCAGGCTGTTTCTGTTTAGTAAATTTGTCAAGTCCCAGATTCACTGCAAAACACATTTGCACAATACAGTGCATGTTTAAAGAACGCCGCATGATTATTCCAGTCCCCTCGGCTCACCGAAGAGATACGGTATTATCTCAATGGAAATGAGAATCTGTACTGCATTGTAGCAGCCCTCATAAGGATGAACGTATTTGCAAAGAGCCAGCTTTGTGGAGCGCGCTTTTTAATTGATGGGCTCATGTAAGCGTGTCATGGACAATGTTTACAACCTTTGAGCAGAGGGACACGCGTGCTGCACATGCAAGACACATGTGAGGCATGAAATTAGGCTGTGACAAGCGAACCGAACACAGTACTGCTAAGAAGACGCTGTGAGCACTGATTCAGGACAAGTGTATCTCACAGTCACATTTAGCACATCTTCCTGTTGAGCAACCACGTTTTGCTCTCTACAGTTGTTTTATTGTACAGTCAGACAGTTGTGCGCTGTGCCTGTTCTTCCTCTTCCTGTGTTTAGCTAATCAGTTGTTTAGATGTCCCAGGGACATATACATGTTGTTAAAAGTATTGACAGTGTTTTCTAATTCCTTAATCAGGGCTATCTATTGTGCGGATGTGTTTCTGTTTCATGTTAACCTGTCTTACACAAGTCTGCTGCATTGCTTGCCTCTCTGCAGCTACAAACATAAACCCCCTCCTTCCTAGAACTCACTCTTGTCATTTGATTGGCTGCAGCCAGAGCAAGGCATAAGCTGTTCCCTAGCAACAGAGTGTGGAACAGCCAATGCAGGGCTGCGTTGTGGAAGAAGCCACTTTGCCAATTTGCTGTTACCAAGGTGTTCTTAGTGCAGCAAGAGATTGTAGCGCCACTAGTCAATGGAGGGGGACACTTTAAAGTTTTGGATGCGTGTCCAGTAGTGTGTCTTGGCCTGTTGTTGGTTCCTGTGTGCCACGAAAGTCACATTTACACTGAGTTTGAGGAGGTTATTCTTTCTACCTATGTGCTTTCAGGGGTTGATGCATACTTAATCAGCTGGTGTGGACACAGTTGATTAGCTATGTATTTGATCTATTTTAAAATTATGTAACTGGGTTTCATAATTCAGTCTCGAAATGATTCATCAGACAGAACATTTACTGTCATTTTAAAACTGTACAATATGATTAAGACAAATAAATGTATAATTCAAGCACAAGTTCACCCAAAAATGAAGACTCTGTCATCAACTCTTTTGTTACAAAACTTATGGGTTTCTTTCTACCATCAAATGCAAACAGCGATCTTTAATAAATTGTTCTTATCACTCTTCTATGCAAGCATAAATTGATCAAAAAGATCATCAAATAAAAATGTTCAATCCTGCTTCTGAAGTACTAGGAGAGTTTAAAACTGTTGCCAAATAAACATTCCTGTCTAATCACAGACTCAGAATTGCTAGAAATGTACTCAGGATTTAGGCCCAATCCCAATTCTACCCCTTAGCACTTCCCCCTTACTTGTCCGGATTGTCTTTAGCTTGAAGGCGCAGGGCTAAAGAGCGTCACACACCGGATGCGCCGCTTAGCACCGACACATGGCGTGCACATGATATTTTAAAGTATCGCACACCAGACGTGCACATTCGCATGTTATTTAAAAACATAATGTCTTGTTTTCAAAAATAATATGCCAAATTGAAGTGAGTTTTTCCTTAAAACAAGCAAAATAATCTACCAGTGGGGTAAGAAAAATAATCTTGTTTTTCCTTTTGACATAAGATTATTTTGCTTACCCCACTGGCAGATTATTTTGCTTGTTTTAAGGAAAACTCACTTCAGTTTGGCATATTATTTCTTAAAACAAGACATTATGTTTTGTTTGTCTAGAAAATTCTTCTTGATTTAAGAATTTTTAGATATTTGTACTAGAAACAATACAAAAAATCTAAGTAGGAAAAGCATTTTTTGCAGTGTATTCAGATGGCGATCTGTGGTGCGGCAGAAATAAGAACAGTGTCTTGAGTTGTAGCTGGGTGCCGCGGACAGCCGCCGACTTGTGGCGCCGGTGTGTGTACCCTGATAGAAATCTATGCTTAGAATTCTAAAATGCATGGCACTATTCAGGCGTTATTTTCAGGACCACACTCAAGGATCAAACCAAGGGGTACAGAAATTTCCCACAATACACCAACTGCAAGGGCTGTACATGGAAGTCAGGAGCTGCACAAATATTAGTATTTTTTGTCATCATTATGTTTTTACAACAAACAAGCATATGTTTTAATACATTCATAACAGAGTTAGGGTTTTACCGTCATGCTTTTAATCAAATTAAAACCGCTACATTTTGCTATCTATAATCCCTAACAATAAGTCCTGTAAAGTAGTCTCACACAGCATACTTTCACACCTGTAACTCGATGACACTTGAATACCCTGTCAGAAAAGTCTAGTGGCTGGAAATGACCTTTATACAGTGTCTGCTATAATGTTAATGTTGTTTTCGTGTGTTTTTATAGATGAATATGACCACGGTGTAAATGCACAGTACAGTTACGAGCTTAATGCAACATTATATCGTTATGATAACATGATATATGCCCTTGGTGATTTTCTAAAGATAAATACCAAAAAAATTTTGCAACTAGATTAACTACAGTCGTCGCGATTGTCGACCTCATATGAAGCAAGAGATCGCAATGACATGATGATGTGTGCAGGTGTTGTTGTTGTGTCCCATTCTTTAGGGGTACATTGTAAAGCCCTTGCCTCTCACACTCTGTTTCAAGAGCTAAGGGGAAGGGGTACAAAATTAGAATTGGGATTGGGTCTAACAGTCTAGGAAAAGGATTAGAAACTCCCACCACCCTAATGACATACTTTGGGTAAACTATTCTTTAAAGTGAGTGTTCATGTGGTGCATCTTCACTTACCGAGTTCACTTTGAGCTGAGACTGATTCTCGTCATCGTGCTCTAGTGCAATTGGTGGGGATTTCTGTGGGGGTGAGAGTGTTAGGTCCCTGCGGAGGGGCCGAGCCTCTAGCTTTTCCCCCACTCGTAGACTGTCCAGTTTTTGCACTGAGTCCAGAGCTGGCCCCTCCCGGGTGTCCCTGGGACCCGAGGCATCCCTGACATCCCGCTCCCGATCACGGTTCTTGGCCCGTCGCTGTAACGTATGTGCACGGGACTCTGAATGACCATGCCGCTCCTCCCCATGCCCATAGGGCTTCTGGGAGTTATGGGAGTCCATGGGCTGTAACGGCCTCATCTCCATTTCATAATTGCTCAGTTTTTCCTCATCCTGCTCAAGGAGACGGGAGTGAGCCAAACTGTCCCCATGTACTCGCTGAGACGTCCAGGAAGCCGAAGGTCCATCTGGCCGTCTTTCCCTTGGGGTTTTGTGATTGGAGGAACTGTGGTCTCGAGGCTTATGATTAGAAGAGTGCTTGTGGCCATTGGCTCGTGCCGCTCCAACCCGTACCTCGTCCTGTACTGAAGGGGTTGTAGAGCGGCTGCTACCCCGACTACCACCTCTACTGCTCCCCCCACGGGAGGGACGCTTTTCCTCACTCCAGCTGTTAGCCCTCAGGTAATCTCCACCTGAACCACCACCACCACTTCCACCTCTCCCTTCCATCAGCACCTGGATCTCTTGTGTTCCCCCACGCTCTTCGTCCACTGCAGTCTGTCGCAAGAAGCGAGCATTTTTGGTGCGGTGGGAAGATTTGGTGGTCGGGCTACGAGGAGGCGTAGAGGGCCGACTGGGAGTGGGACTCACATCCAGGGTTAGATCTGGAGGTGTGGAGCCTTTCATATAGAGTTCAGTGCTGTCTGCAGTCCCACTGGATATAACTTCCATGTCGTTCTCACTCGAGTTCTGCTGTTTGGGTCGCTGGCACTCCACTCCTACTTGACACAAAGACACAAGTCTGAGTTTTACATTTAAAACATGTAGGCATGGCACATGCTTATTGTTGAACTTCATTCTGCAAAAGCGGGTGTAGTGGATGTAAATATAAGATATAAAATATATAAATGGATCATGGAGGACCACTATATTTTAAAGTTTAGCTCTATCTATACTCAAACATACCTGTCTGTAATTTCCAAACAGGTCTGAAAATGTAAGTTATATTTTTCAGGTGTGTTTGCACTGGGAATGGAGCTGAACAAGTGGCCCTCCATGACTGGAGTTGCCCACCCCTACCATAGGATAATCATAGTTGTCATTAATACATACAAATATGAAGACTGTAATAATTTGTGTATTCAAATTCAAAACTAAGCTGTTTATGTGCCACTCTACGTTTGACATTTTTGACATTAAATTGTTATTGATTCTCACTTTTGGGTTATTTCTGCATCACTCTTGTTTGCCTGAAGCAACCATTCAGGGAAAGCTTGATACAGTATAACTTATCAAAGCTTTCCAGAGTCAGCACCATGGTTGCTCTAATCAGCTTGGCTAATGAGAATGGAGATTTTCAAGTCTGTTTGTGCTACAGGCGCACATCCCTATGTACCCACAAGTACATAACTCTCAGTTTAACCCTATAAAGGTTTGCACACCCAATTGTAAACATCATTTATAAATCTGCTGCAAGTCAGCACATCTCAGCCAAGTTTGTGCTAACATTTCTAAAGTCATTAGATGACATAACTTGATCATTTAGAAATATCAACCCTTCCAGGAGGTCGCACAGAATGATGCAGCACAGCATGTAGGCTTATTGCTCTCCTGTAAAGGGTGTTTGGTGATGGGATGTGATCTGAAAGTGTATGAATTCTGCCAGTGTGTGGGGGTTTGACCGCGACTAAAAGTGTGACTGTGTATACAGTATGTGTGTTTATGTATGTGGGTGGTGTGAATATGTGTGTGTGCATGCATAAATTTCATTGTGTATGTCGGGTAGCTTCGCGTGGGCTCTTCATAAAGGTCAATGCTGACCTCCCCTTATCTTCTTATTGCCTCTTCTATCACTCATTCCCCCAGCATGGCGCGGTAGGGGCATTGACCCCTACAGCCCCGAACTCATCCGGCACCTACACACACACACAGAGGCTTTCACCCTCACTCCGCTGCTTCTGAGCTCCTTCTGAGCTGTCTAAAGTGCAGCGTATACTTCATTTTTCATTGTGCACATCATGCACACCTTTGAAAGTACATTTCTATGATAGCGTGTATGAACTCATTCACATTAGAAAGATTCATCCTCATCTAGTATAAGTTGTTTTTCTATCCAAGCATCGTGCTTGAGTAGAATAGAGTTGTAAGTCACTTTACATATACTCATGTCAATGGGACATCTATTGTTTTGCCATATTCAGCATATGGCAGCTAGCTCTCTGCAACTCTCACATGGTCGCCCACTGAAGCAAAGCAGGGCTGTGCTCGGATGGGACACTATATGGAAAGCTAGGTTGCTGCTGGAAGTGGTGTTAGTGAGACCAGCAGGGGGCGCTCAATCTGCGGTCTGTGTGGGTCCTAATGCCCCAGTGTATTGACGGGGACACTATATTCTCAGTGAGCGCCGTGTTTTCGGATAAGACATTAAACTGTCTTGTCTTGTCTGTGGTCATTAAAAATCCCAGGATGTCCTTCAAAAAAAAGAGTAGGGGTTTAACCCCGGCATCCTGGCCAAATTTGCCCACTGGCCTCTGTCAATCATGGCCTCCTAAACATCCCCATATCTTAATTGGCTTCATCACTCTGTCTCCTCTCCACCAATGAGCTGGTGTGTGGTGTGGTCTGGCGCAATATGGCTGCCGTCGCGTCATCTAGGTGGATGCTGCACGCTGGTGGTGGATAAGGAGATTTTCCTCAGAAATTTGTAAAGCGCTTTGAGTGTCCAGAAAAGTGCTATATAAATGTAAAGAATTCTTCTTCTTCTTTTTCTTATTATTAGTTGTTTTCTGTCTCCCCTGTTTCTTTTCAGACTGTGAAATGATGGCTGTTCTACCTTTTGGTCAAAATATGTAGTTCAAAAACAAATGAATAAGCGTGAATAAAACAATTTGGCGACACGCTTACACATGTATTATGCTGGTGACGAAAGTAATTTGCGTGCACACTGTATGCATAGAATCCCATATTCATAAACACTCAAATATACTTTGAGCTTAACATATCTTCCTCTTGCTATTAGCTAAAGCTTACAAAAATAAGCGCCCCCTCTTTTTACATTTATGTCAGTAGGGCACTGAAAATCAAAACATTTGCAACTTTTAAATCGCGGTGGGAGAGCGTTTTCAAATTACTTATTGGAGTATTTAGCATTCGCAGCTAACTGGAAAGCTTAGTCAAGCTGTCAAACAGTTTGACGCCTGGGTATTTTTAGTCTCTAGACTCGGCTGGTTGCACTCACTGTTTCCTCTGTGCTGGAAAGAGGGGGAGAACTCTTTGGCGGTGATCCGGGCCAACCTGCACTCTTCCTGGGCTTTTTGCGCTGCTGCTGTTGCGGCATCGGCTTTCCCTCTGGCGTGAGCTGTCCTGTGGATGTAGAAATTGAAGAGAAAAGAGACAGATAAAGTTTTAAAAAAAGGAAAGGGTGTGTTGTTTTTCATTTAAGATGAAATTTGTGAGGCACCAGTGTCCCCTGTAAGGGACAGATTACCCAAAAATGAAAAGTTGCTATTAATTTACTCACTCCCCAGGCCATTTATGAGGTGGAAGACCTTTTTTCTTCAGAAAAACAAGAACATTTATAGCTGAAACTGTAGTCATTGGTGATTTCATAAAATGCAAGTCAACCAAAATAATTGTTTTGGGGTGAACTATCCCTTTAACACTGGAAAAAAACCAACACACTTCAGGTGTAAATTTTATATTTTTCATATACACATGAATAGAAAACATTATTTTGTAGTAAGTTTTATTTAATTTCAGTTTTTTATTATTTTTAGGCAAAAAAACCCAAATGTTTTAAACTTCAGAAAACTAATTTTCATTTAAAACAAATAAAAACATTGTCCTTTTCGGATAAATGCTAATATAAGACTTTTTTTTGCTCTTTAGTCTTTTTAATTTTAATCAAACAACTTGCTTCTCCTCTGAAAAATATTTATTTGTAATTTTCTAAACTTTAAAACATAATTTTTTTAAATCTCATATTCAGATCTGGCTCCAATCTAATACGAAACCCACACTTTGATCAAAGTCCTACCACACATTAAAAAGAGTCAAATTACAGAATTTTATGCCCCATAGCAAACATATAGTGTATTAAAACCTTACTTATAATTTATATTATTATGTTTTAAGGATGGCATTTTCATTGTCCAGTTTTAATTAGGGAAAACCTTGCTCTACGAGACAGACCACAAGCAAAGCACATAAATATATGGTTTGGCTAATAAACGATCCAGTCATTACATTTATAAGGCATATGCTTCAGCGCCTACAAGATCCTGACACTCTGATTATCCAAGGGTTGACGATAAATACAGGCTGAAGACAAACAATTACACAGCAGTCGCACACCCTCCGTCTGAGAAACACTCTCAGGACGCCACCGAGTCATGCCTTTTCTGACACTGTAATTCTCACTTATTTTAACTCCGTAAACTTGCCAAGACTCTGTAAAACGCACTTTAATGCAGATGAAATAACCACTTTTCAACATAAACTTCAAATGCTGTTACAGAGTTAATCGAAATGTCCTTCTGATTGAAGCTTGATTCAATTTATTATTTCTTTTTTGTTAGTCTTTTTCAAATATTTTACAAATGATGTTTAACAGAGCAAGGATTTTTTCCACAGTATTTCCTATAATATGTTTTCTTCTGAAGAAAGTCTTATTTGTTTTATTTAGACAAGAATAAAAGCAGTTAAAAAAACAAAAACATTTTAAGGTCAATATTATTAGTCCTCTTAAGCAATATATTTTTTTAATTCTCTACAGTAGTGGTTTCCAAAGTAGGGGTCGCGAGACAATGAAGGTGGGTCGCTTGGTGATTTCCAAAACTATCATATATGTTGTTAAACTATTAGTATTATCATATTTTAACGAGCCTGATCTCACGAGGAAACATAACTATTTTACGTTTTGTCAGTTTAGTGGCGAATTCAGTTGTACGAAAATGTACGATTTTAAAAAGAAGGCGTGGCACCCAATCCCACCTCTAAACCCAACCATCATTGGAGGATGAGCAAATCGTACTAAATTGTACAAATGAGATTGTACGAATTAGCCACTAAATCAAAAAGTTACGAAATGACGTGAGATTATGTAATAACCCACAAAAGATAAAAATAGAATTCAATAGTTAATAGTTCTTTTTCCATTGGTATGCGACCCTTGGGGTTATTACGCTGGTGGATAATTACGGGATGGGGAGTCACTTGGGGATTTCCAAAAATATCATATATGTTATTAAACTATTAGAATGAATTATTTTATCCATAAAGAGCCTGATCTAATGAGGAAACGCAACTATTTTAAATTTTGTCAGTTTAGTGGCGAATTTTGTCGTACAAAAATGTACGATTTTAAATAGGAGGCATGGCACCCAACCCCACCCCTAAAACCAACCGTCATTGGAGGATAAGTAAATACAACAAAATTGTATGAATGAGATTGTACGGATTTATACGAATTAGCCACTAAATCAAAAAGTTACGAAATGCCGTGAGATTGTGTTGCCATAACCTACAGAAGATAACAATAGTATTAATAGTTACATTTTAAAACAACATGCAAATAAAAAGCTATCAGCCTTTTAATTTTTTTCCTATTGGTATGCGACCCTTGGGGTTATTACGCTGGGGGGTAATTACAGGATGGGGTGCTTGGTGATTTCCAATATATCATATATGTTATTAAACTATTAGAAGGACAATATGTTATCTATAACTAGCCTGATCTCATAAGAAAACTTAACTTTTATACATTTTGTCAGTTTAGTCACAAATTCAGTCGTACCAAAATGTACGATTTTAAAAAGGAATCGTGGCATCCAACCCCACCCCTAAACCCAACCATCATTGGAGGATGAGCAAATTGTACTAAATTATACGAATGAGATCGTACGAATTCATACGAATTAGCCACTAAATCAAAAAGCTACAAAATTGCCATGAGATTGTGTTGCCATAACCTACAGAAGATAACAATAGTATTTAATAGTTACATTAAAAAACAACATGCAAATAAAAAACCATCAGTCTTTTAAATAAATTTTTCCATTGAATTGTGACCCTTGGGGTTATTGCGCTTGATTGATAATAATAGATAATTTTTGTGTTGTCAATAAGCTCTTTTATATAGTTCCTATTTGTGTGTGTGCACCGTTGTGTGCACTGTTTGTATGTTTATAGCCACCTTAGAAGATAGTGAGTACCACAAGTCACTGCAATTGTTAATTTGGGGGTTGTTTAAAAGGTTTGGGAACCCCTGGTCTACTGAACAAACCATTATTATACAATGACTTGCCTAATTACCCTAACTTAGCCAATTAATCCTTTAAATGGCACTTTAAGCTAAATACTATCTTGAAAAATATCTAGTCAGATATTATGTACTGTCATTATGGCCAAGATAAAATAAATCAGTTATTAGAAATGAGTTATTAAAACTATTATGTTTAGAAATGTGTTGAAAAAAAAAATTCTTTCCATTTAAACAGAACATGGGGAAACAAATATACAGGAGGGCAAGGAATTCTGACTTTAACTGTATATATTTTTCAAGCTTTAGGCTAAACATTTTCTGTATAAACAAAGCAAAAAACCCAACTATCCTCAATACAATAGACAAGTATTGTTTACTATTTCCCATCTGGACCTCTTAGAACCAGCAACAGTGCTTGCTTGGGCTGCTAAATAATTCACTGAGGAAATCAATGTGGTCTTGTGTCTGAGAGAATAAAACGAGAGCTAGCGTTCACAACCTCGCCTTTTAAAGTGTGATTCTCCATTCATCACCGCCATCTGTTTTACCTGTGATCCAGACTTTGCATGTCAATGGCGCACAGCATTACCCTGACATCTTCGCTGTATTTCTTAATCAGGGTTGTTTTCAAGATAAATTGACTTCGGTAAGATGAGGAGAGATTACTTGAATTAAGTTAAAGCATTTTTTGTTTACGTTGTCAGTAGCTACATTTATATCCACTTATTTGTATGCGCATTTAGGAATATTGAATAAAAAAAAATGCTTGTGTAATTGAATATAGCTAAATGTAATTTAATAGATAGGACAATCCACTTTGGGACTTTCGTCTTATCACAGCTAATTTCATTTTTCTTTTTGCTGTTTGGCACCAGTTTATCAGAAAGTGGTGATTTTGTTCTCTTTGACTTGTTGGATGGAAGCGACACTTTCAAAACTCAGTTTTGCGCATGCATTTAATTCACATCTTTTGATGGAATAGATATTTAGGATATTTACTCACCATCATGTTTTCACTATATGACTTTTCTGTGCTGAACACAAAAGAAGATGTTTTAAAGAATGTTAGAAATGTGTACGTTTCACCAGGGGCGAAGCAACTGGGGGGGATGGGGGGTACGTCCCCCTCACTTTTAGAGACATACCATTTAGAAACAGATGATTAATAATTATATGAACGTAAACTTTTGGATCTCATTTTTTACTGTGTTTCACAGTAAAAAAAAAAAAAAAAAAGAACTCTGGCGAGTGGCACTGAAAGGCACGTTAAATTTTCTCAGAAACAGATTAAGATGATTGTGGCAAGCTTTAATTATGGTAAATTGGTGTTGTGATTGCCAGTGGTGTTGCCTCTGCTGGAGATTACCTCCTACATTCCTGCCGAACTACAAATCCCAGAAGTCATTGTACCAATCACTGCTGCCACAGCTGACAGTCATCTGGACACACATAGCTGAAACTAATCATCATTGACTACCCAGACTATTTAAAGCCCTTAGTTTCACACACACATTGCTGAGTATTGTCTAGCTGTTCCTTGGTTCTTGTTTTCCTGTGTTTTTGACCTTTGGATGGTTTATCGTGTTTTTTTTTTTATTCATTGCCACCTGCCCTGAACCTTTTGTCTGTATTTGGATTACATTATTGTATTCTCTACTACACTGTACAGTGTATATGCTCGTTTACAAACACTGCCTGCCTGACCATTCCAATATAAAGCTGCATTTGGAACTACCCCCATCTGTACATCTTTCATTCGCAACAGTTGGCCACTAAGGCCCCGTTTACATTAATACATTTTCATTTTAAAACGCATAAGTTTTGCTACAGTTACACCATCTGTCCACACTACGCTGGAGTTTTCGAGCGCCGAAAACGTATCGTTTTGGAAATGCTGAAGAGGTTGTTTTTATTTTAAAGTGCTGCTGCTTCGTGTCATGGATGGGGGAAAACGGGGACATCTGAAAACGAAGGCATGGGTGATTGGGTCTTTTCCCTCAATATTAAGTAGCCTACACAAAGTTCAGTCTTGCATTCTTTTCTTCTAAGTTCAGACTTCGCAAGTTGGATATGGAAAATAAACTCCCTAGGAAACGTCAGGTAAATCTTTAAAGGGAACAGTGTAGGCTACTTTATAACGTCATTCGCATCATCAATTTTCGTTTTTGATATTAACAACTTAACAGACACCAAAATGTTGAGTCATCGTGCTACATGTTTACATGAGCATCATCTTCACTGTATGCATATTTATAACAAAACAGAGCCTAACATCACTGCCTCCTTTCATTTTCATCGAAAATACGAAACATACCTTCTCTTTTGCTGAATATTAGTTTTAATAATCAATAAAGGCCATTATAAAAGTATAACGTATAATACGTTTATACATTATAGGAAATAAAGGGAAGCAATCAGTCAAATGTGCAGAGTCAGTATACGTGGTTACATAATATATTAACTTTGTGCTCAGCCAAAACACGTTACCTGAGAACAAGTAATAGATCCAGAAGACCAGAGTCGGGGTATATGTCGTTAGATAGAGACAACAAGATGAATTAAATATCACGTTTAACAAATATAGTGAGATTAGACCCAGTGGTAAATCCTTGATGACCGACATGCACAACTCTCACCTGGGGTTTTGTGCTCAAAGCACCCGCTGACTGCCTGGAGCTCAGACGTGCACATACGCTGCAGCGCATGCTAGAGTGTGTGTGTGGTCATGTGATGTGCGTTTTCAGTGGTGTAGTGTGGGCGGAGAGCTGTTCAGAAATGCTAGGTGAAGCGCCAGTGTGGATGCTGATCGTTTTCTTTCCAAAACGCTGTTTTAAAACTAAATTGTATTAGTGTAAACATGGCCTAAATGTTGCCAAACAGATTTTTTTAAACTTAAAAAAGTATTTATGTAAAATAAGTGATGTATTTTGAGTATCTTAAAGCATTTGCTACAGTCAGTTTTCATTGCATATCTAAAAACATTTTTTGTAATTTATTTATTTTAAGAAAACTGTTTTTAAAAAGTTTTATAACCATCTTTTTTGGGGCGAAATAGATAATGTGGGTTGTGATGAGGGTTAAATTATTAAATGTTATTAAATATATATTAGAATAAATAAACACTATATAACATAAAATGAAATTTCGTAGCATTGGCTGCGCAGATTCAATAAGAATATCCTTTAACAATAAATAAATAAATATATACCAAAAATCATATACACTGCAGCTGACTGACGATCCTTATCGTCAGGCAGATCTACAGTGCAAGTCACAATAGTGCATACAGGTTTTAGAGTGAAAAAATGGAAATAAATAAATAAATTGTGACCATTTAAGAGTTTCAATTCACAATTCACCTATTTTTCCAGAGTTTTAATGAACTTTTTTTATGTTTTAACAGATTGCAGTTTTACATCTTGTCACAGATTGAGGAAATTGAGGAGATATTAAGGAAAATGGAGAACATAAACCCCAGGTATGAGGATGCTTCCACTTTATTTCTGAACTTTTTCCTCTCTTTAATTTTATT
>CAIGQZ010033231.1:8828377-8849635 GCA_903798205.1 Danio tinwini
AAATGCTTCATTGGTATGCAAAACATATCACACGTTCAGTTAATATATCACCTTTAAGCAATGCAAATACAATTGTTTAATGAAAAGAAAAAGAGACAAAAATTTTTTCAAAAAATTCCTTTGTAATTCCTTTTTTCCTAACATCTTATATAGAACAAATGTACACATCCTTGTTGATCTTCTGGACATAAACAGGGTATCTACAGGCTTCTAGAAGTTATATTTAAGACTTAAGAGAATGAAATTTAAAACTAATTTTATAGTCAAGCTGGTCATGTGAAAAATCGACACATGCCGATCTTTGGCTAGTTGATCAGTGCATCTCTAGTTTTTTCATTTAATAATGTATGGGTTGACGCAGCTGTTATAAGCTATTATAAAGCAAACTCTCTTTGTGTAGTTGAAATCTCAGCGAACATTAATTACATAAACAAATTCCCTGCAAGCGTGTTTTATATTGGCTTCTGCAAAAGACTATAATTGGACTTTAGTTCCACCTATGTTGTTCTGCAAGATTTGAAAACGAAAACAGAATCTTCTTTACGGGGGCGATTCGATTGCATTTTTAAGACCTCTGAAATGTTTATTTTACACATTTAAACACTAATTAAAGTCTTATTTTTTTTACCATGTATTTTAAGACTTTTTTTTAGGATCTGCAGACACTCTGATTAAATGTAAAATAAAGTTTGGATTTAGAAAATGGCTTAAAATAAGTTTAAATAAACACAGGCTCATTGGTAATACGTTCCTCAGCCTACATTTTTATGAAACTACAAATGCATCTTTTAACATATGTTCGACTCCAGTTTCTAGGTAAAATAATATGAGTATGATGCCAACGCCTTTTGTTCCTTTTCACACTACTGACATTTGCTGGAAGATGTTATTAAAGATTAGATAATTATTTTCGTGCAGTTATTTGCACAACACCAAATAAATACCAAAGGGCGACACGGTGGCTCAGTGGTTAGCACTGTCACCTCACAGCAAGAGGGTCACTGGTTCCAGTCCTGGCTTGGCCAGTTGGCATTTCTGTGTGGAGTTTGCATGTTCTCCCCGTGTTGGCGTGGGTTTCCTCCGGTTTCCCCCACAGTCCAAAGACATGCAGTACAGGTGAATTGAATAAACTAAATTGGCCGTAGTGTATGGGTTTCCCAGTACTGGGTTGCAGCTGGTTCATTCTGCTGTGTTGACACCAGATGAATAAAGGGACTAAGCCGAAAGAAAATAAATAAATGAATGAATAAATGAATGAATGAAATACCGCAAAACAGCTTAAAATTTCTATGATTTGCAGTTGTATACATTCACACCTATCTATTTCCATATGTACTACTTTTCTGGTTTGGTCAGTTTGCTTGGTAGCTCATTTTATACTGTCTTGTACTTGTGTTGCAGATTGTTCGAATTTGAGTCTGGTAAAGCACGGTTCCACAAAAGAGATAAAAGGAATGTAAAATCAAGGTAAAACTATGTGGTTGCAGTGCACTGTTCTTTTGTGTTTGCTTTTAAAACACTATTGGTTGGGTTTGTGGAAGGGTTTAGGTCAGTGGTTTGCTGATCAAGGAGATCTGAAGCCCCGTCTTGTGTACAAGAAGGATGTGTTTCTAAAACGTATAACAGCATACCTTGACCTTGTTCTGCGATGCGGTAATGCGATTCAGTTGCCAATGGGAGAAATGACTAGGAATAATAAATGGTAGAAAGCAGTCAAACTACTTGCTCTACAAACAAGCGTGTTCATGAATAAATATAAAGAAGAGTACTATAATAGAATAGAATACTATAATAAAAAAGAGAATACTATAGTAAAAAAATATTAGTTTGCAACATTAAGCAGCATAACAAGCTGTTTTTAATGGCTAAAAACCAATGGAAGTGAATGAGACCGGAAGTCAAATGAGCCAAAAAGATTCCAATGATTGCACCCGCTCGTATGTAAAGAATAAGGCCATGTCCACACATACATACAATTTTCCCCAATTAATTTTTTTGTAAAATCTTCATCCACATGAAAACGCAATGTATGTTAAGGCACGCCGAATCAACAGGCGGAAATTATGGCACTTTTATACTGGGTTCACACCAAACAGAAAATTAAGTATTTTCACAAGTAAATTGCATGCAAGTCAAAGCAAACATGAGAACAAAAGTGGATTACCATGCGGCACTGTGAACAACGCAGAATGCAGGATGCATTTTTTGTGAACGTGGAATCTGCAACATACGCATCTTCCGCATTTGGTGTGAACCCAGCCGTGTTGGCCAATCAGAAAAGGAAAAAACAGTGTGCATACTAACAACATGAGGCAAAAACTATGGTAGTTGTGTCCACACGTACATTCTGTACGTGGAGTTTTGGAAAATTTTTCAGAAAGTTTGGTTTCAGTCACCTGATGTTCTGTTTTTATGTGGACAAACAGTGAAACCGCATAGAAAAGAAAGTGCGTTTTAAAAATACCTGTGTTGTATATCCTAACAAACGTATTTCAGATTGGCAAAAATGTACACAGTGCCCTCTAGTGGACTTGTCAACTGAAATTTGCAACAAAACGTACCTGGTGCAACATATGTTTTACGTTTTGCAAAAATGTAGACGGCGTCACGGTGGCGCAGTGAGTAGCACGATCGCCTCACAGCAAGTAGGTCGCTGGTTCGAGCCTCAGCTGGGTCAGTTGGTATTTCTGTGTGGAGTTTGCATGTTCTCCCCGTGTTCGCATGGATTTCCTCCGGCTGCTCCGGTTTCCCCCACAAGTCCAAAGACATGCGGTACAGGTGTATTGGGTAAGCTAAAATTGTCCGTAGTGTTGGATGTTTCTTAGTTGGATGTTTCCCAGTGATGGGTTGCAGCTTGGAAAGGCATCCGCTGTGTAAAACATATGCTGGATAAGTTGGCGGTTCATTACGCTGTGACGACCCCTGATTAATGAGAGGACTAAGCCAAAAAAGAAAATGAATGAATGAATGAAAAATGTCGACTAAAGCATGCATTTACAATGATTTCCAATGTTGATACATTTTCTTGACCATGAATCAGTGCAAGTACCCCAGGAACATCATTTTACCATTTTTGTAGCATAAACACCATCTTCATACCAGTGTTTCTCTCCTAAAATCTTTCTGTGTTTTACTCCTAAAATGAGTTCTAGTCCCTGTGCCACTGATACTCAGCTGCCATTGGCTCATCTTGTTTGAGGGGAGGAGCTACTAATGGGTAGATTGGATAAGGACTAAGTTTAGGGTTAGGCACTCAGTTGTGATGGCTATTGTCAATGATCGTACTCATCCACAGCTGTTCAAATGTATGTGTGTGTATGTTTATGCATGAGTGCATGTGCATTCGTGTGTTTCTGTGAGTTTGTGTGTGTATGTGCGTTTGAGAGAGAGCTACGGCTGGCAGGTCGGATGAAGAGATCTTAGGATTGCATTCACCCCGTGTCTTGCTGGTTGTCCTGGCAACGGCAAGTGAGGGAGAAAATAAGATGGCGTGGGGTATAAAAAGGACAAACAATTAGATAACAGAGGAGAAGGAGAGGAGGATTGTGGGATGCTTCTGGAGGTGTGGAGAGTACAGTCGGAGAGTGAGAAATTACCATTCACTAATAGAGGGGGACGTAAATGATGTGTATCATCACACATACACACACACAAACACACACACACACACACACACACACACACACACACACATCCTGATCCATAGGTGCTGTTTAGACTGGGTCGAGCTGTGCTGAATGGTGTTCTATTTATATACTGCTGAACGCTAGCAATGTTTTAACACACTTCCTGACGGAAATACAGACTAAACATTGTTTGACAGCAAGTCTGTCTAACTCTCACACTGTTAAAGGCGTAGTTCAGCTGACTTCTGTCTGACTTCTGTCATTTATTTATTTTTTATTCCTTCGGATTGCCTTTTTGTATTAAGATGAATGAGGACTGGATAAAAAAATGCTATATAAAAATAAATAAATGTATTAATTTCAATGTAGTTATTATTACATAATAAATCCATAAATAAGTCCAAAGACATGCGCTGTGGGTAAATTAAATAAACTAAATTGGCCGTAGTGTAAACTTGTGAATGTGAGAGTGTATGGGTGTTTCTCAGTACTGGGTTAAGGCTGGAAGGGCATCTGCTGCGTAAAACATATGCTGGAATAGTTGGCAGTTCATTCCACTGTGGTGACCCCTGATAAATAAAAGGACTACGCAGACGGAAAAAGAATGATTGAATGTAGTCATTTTATCACATAATAAATAATGTTTATTAAATATTAATAAATAATTTGTATGTAATATATACAATAGTATAGTATTGGTGATGATGATGATGATTATTATACTTTTTAATAATACTGTAATAATAATAAAAATTTATATAAAAATATTATTACAAAGCAAGAAAACTTAAAATAATTATTGCATATAGAGGTTTTTAATAAATATGCTTCTTTTTAGCTTTTAATTCATTAAATAATCTTGAAAATAATGCCACTGTTACTACAAAAAACAAATGTTTCTTAAACATCAAATCAGCTTATTAGAATCATTTTTACTATAGATCACGTGACACTGAAGACTGAACTAATGAAAGTTCAGCTTTGCCATCCCAGCAATAAATTACATTTTAAATATACACGCACCAGCCACTTTATTAGGTACACTTTATTAGTACCGGGTTGGACCCCTTTTTGCCTTCAGAACTGCCTTAATACTTTGTGGCATAGATTCAACAAGGTTCTGGAAAATTTCTCTGAGATTTTGGGTCCATATTGACATGATAGCATCACACATTTGCTGCAGATTTGTCGGCTGCACATCTATGATGCGAATCTCCCATTTCACCACATCCTAAAGGTGCTCTACTGGATTGAGCTCTGGTGACTGTGGAGGCCATTTGAGTACAGTGAACTCATTGTCATGTTCAAGAAACCAGTCTGAGATGATTTGTACTTTATGGCGTGTTATCCTGCTGGAAGTAGCCATCAGAAGATGGGTACACTGTGGTCATAAAGGGATGGACATGGTCAGCAACAGTCCTCAGGTAGGCTGTGGCGTTGACACGATGCTCAATTGGTACTAATGGGCCCAAAGTGTGCCAAGAAAATATCCCCCACACCATTACACCACCAACACCAGCCTGAACTGTTGATACAAGGCAGAATGGGTCCATGCTTTCATGTTGTTGACGCCAAATTCTGACCCTTCCATGCGAATGTCGCAGCAGAAATCGAGACTCATCAAACCAGGCAACGTTTTCCCAATCTTCTATTGTCCAATTTTGGTGAGCCTGTGCGAATTGTAGCCTCAGTTTTCTGTTCTTAGCTGATAGAAGTGGCACCCGGTGTGGTCTTCTGCTGTTGTAGCCCATCAGACTAAAGGTTGGACGTGTTGTGCATTCAGAGATGCTCTTCTGCATACCTCAGTTGTAATGAGTGGTTATTTGAGTTACTGTTGCCTTGCTATCAGCTCGAACTAGGCTGGCCATTCACCCACAGAACTGCCGCTCACTCTATATTTTTTCTTTTTCTGAGCATTCTCTGTAAACCCTAGAGATGGTTGTACATAAAAATCCCAGTAGATCCGCAGTTTCTGAAATGCTCAGACAAGCCCGTCTGGCATTAACAATCATGCCACGTTCAAAGTCACTTAAATCACCTTTCTTCCCCATTCTGATGCTCGGTTTGAACTGCAGCAGATCATCTTGAACATGTCTACATGCCTAATTGCATTGAGTTGCTGCCATGTGATTGGCTGAACAGAAATTTGTGGTAATGAGCAATAAGACAGGTGTACCCAATAAAGTGGCCGGTGAGTCATTCATTCTGTTTAGTCCCTTTATTAATCAAGGGTCGCCACAGCGGAATGAACCGCCAACTTATCCAGCATAAGTTTTACACAGCGGATGCTCTTTCAGCTGCAACCAATCACTGGAAAACATCTATACACACTCATTCACACACATACACTGTCACGGTTGTGGATCTTTCTGTTCTTCTTGCATGTGTGTGTGTGTGTGTGTGGGAAGTGGGTGTGTCTTGTTTGGGTTATCTTCACCGTGTATGTGTGTGTTTACATTCATCAACTGGGTGGTCACATGTCTTGTTACCACTCACAGCACCAGGTGTTTGCTATCAGTCAGCTGTTGCGCCTTCTGCGCGCTATATATGTTCAGTGTTTTGTAGATAGCGTTATCAGTCCGTTGTATTGTTCACTCCTGTGTCTGCTCCCTGTTAGACGCTCTCGCTCGTTTCTGGTGGAGGGTCTTCGCCATAATCCTGTTTCATTTGGACCTTATGCACGTGCACGCACTTTCATTGATGTTGTTACTACTGTCTGCTCTGATGACAACATTATCTGTGAGAGACTTCACCCCAATCCGCTACTCTGATGAACTTTACCGCTGGTAATCGTGTCAATTTCCTTGAGAGTTGCTACCTAGCGCTAACCTTCCCCTTCCCTCGATATCTGGTGAGATATCAGTGATAGACTTCTATCTAGCGCTATTTTTTCGGATTAACTTTTAGCGGTGTGGAGCGTGTTGTATTCCCGGTGTGAGCACCCTTGCTAAACACTATATCTGGTGAGATCATACCAGTTGTGACTCTTTAAATAAATCATCTTGTTTTCACTTGCATTTGGGTCTCCTGTGTATATCCTTGTGACATACACTACAGAAAATTTAACCTACCCAATTCACCTACATTACATATTTTTTGGATTTGTGAGGGAAACCGGTGCACCCGGAGGAAACCCACGCGAACACGGGGAGAACATGCAAACTGCACACAGAAATGCCAATTGGCCAAGCCGAGGCTCAAACCAGCCACCTTCTTGCTGTGAGGTGATTGTGCTACCCACTGCGCCACCATGCTGCTCTGGCCGTTGAGTGTATATTCTAAAAGAAAACGTTATTGTAAAAAAAAATAATAAATATATATATATATATATATATATATATATATATATATAGTTGTAGTCAGAATTATTAGCCCCCCTTTGAATGATTTTTCTTTTGTAAATATTTCCCAAATTATGTTTAACAGAGCAAGGAAATTTTCACAGTATGTCTGATAATATTTTTGTTTTGTTTCTGCTAGAACAAAAGCAGTTTTTAATTTTTTAAGAACCATTTAAGGTCAATATTATTAGCTTCTTTTAGCTATTTGTTTTTTTGCAATTGCCTAAAGAACAAACCATCGTTATACAATAACTTGCCTAATTACCCTAACCTGCCTAGTTAACCTAATTAACCTAGTTAAGCCTTTAAATGTCACTTAAGGCTGTGTAGAAGTGTCTTGAAAAATATCTAGTCAAATATTATTTACTGTCATCATGGCAAAGATAAAATAAATCAGTTATTAGAAATGAGTTATTAAAACTATTATGTTTAGAAATGTGTTGAAAAAAAATCTTCTCTCTGTTAAACAGAAATTGGGGGGAAAATAAATGGGGGCTAATAATTCTGACTTCAACTGTGTATATATATATATAATATAATATAAAAGTAATTAACTAGCCAGAAAAAAAATCAAGCCACATGGATTTAGACTTAACGTTTAACATGTAAAAAAAAAAGCACATATCTAAAACTCCTCCACGTGAAAGTGCTCTCACCCTTCCCTGATGTTAACACAGATTCTCACTCTCTTTTTTTCCCTCCATCCTTCCTCTCCACACTCAGACACGTGCAGCACCTCCCATCGCTCCGTTCATTCGTTTTCTTACACACATGCCTTTTATTTCCCCAAAGGCCTGCCTCTCATTCACATTCTCCAACACTCGTGATCTTACTAAATGATCTGAACACACACTGTCGGCTTTTTTTAGGATCCCAATCACACATGCACAGTACAACTGATCCATCGTTTTAAAAAAGACTATTATTACACTATTATTTTTTCATACACATTAATTTTGAGATCTTTTTTTTTTCAGAAGGATTTCAGAGAGGTTTTTGGTTTGTCTAATGTAAAGAAAACATCTTAAACACCTTGAATTTGTAGATGCAAGCTGTAATACGTATTTTAAAGGCCGTTTTCTCAAAATTTTCTCTGCCATAAATCTTCACTTCTCCATCACTTCTACACCAAACATCACAGTTTTACAGAGAGATTTGTTCATGCATAATTTGGTTGATTTTATACAAATTTGGGGTGGCACAGTGGGTAGCACAGTCGCCTCACAGCAAGAAGATTGCTGATTTGAGTCCTGGCTGGGTCAGTTTGCATTTCTGTTTGGAGTTTGCATGTTCACCCAGTGTTCATGGGTTTCCTCCGGGTGCTCCGTTTTCCCCCACGATCCAAAGACATGCGCTATAGGGGAAATGGGTAAGCTAAATTGTGCATAGTGTATGTGTGTATGTCCTGGTCCTCCAGATTGGGAGTTGAGCATTGGGCTAACAACTCACCTCTTAAAAACTAGATGTTACGAAACACCAATATGGTGTGGCTAAATATCAACTTTGATATAAATGGCCCAGGAGTAAGTAAGTATATACACGTTTGATTATAGGATACATTTTTTTCTGGCTGTAGTATTTTCTCAATAGGTTGTTTTCACATGACGCCTTTGATGAAGCGCAAAATTCAGATTGAGGGCAGGAAGTGATTCTTCTACATAGGAATCACTGTCAAAAAGTTTCTGTTTTATGTTGTTTATCATTGTTTAAATCGGCCAAATTAAGAATTGCCGAACAGCTTTTATAGACTTTCAAAAGTTTTTGCTCATAAAGGGGGGAAAGTTCAAGAAACTGGCTGAAAAACAAGAAAAGGCGGCATGTAATAAACATCCATGTGTACAAACTTTTTTTGAACGCGATAATTCGTTTGACATCACTAATAAAGATTATATACAGGCCTAGCTATGTGTTTTAATGGTAATGTGTTACATAAAACCCAGATACAAACACTAGTACACTTATACAAAATCCAGGAGAATATAAATAACGCACCCTGCCATGCAATCACTGTAATGAAATCTCCGTCTTGTTTTGTAATAATCCATATCTTTACTGGCGTTTCGGTGAAATAAACAATCGTAACGTGAACATCGAGATGTGCAGCAGCGCTTAATGCTTGTTGATGGTAAGTTCATTCCCTGTTACAAAAATAAATAAATAATAATGTAGAATATGCATCCACCCTTTTGTATGCTTTCATCTGTTATTTTGTAATGTCTGGAAGATATTCACATGGGGGAAAAAACGTTATAATGATTTATAATAAACGTTACCACATAGTATAGTGTATAATGTGTTCAACTCTTTGTTAATGAATGCTACAGAATGCTGTAGTATAGTAAAGTGATAAACTGTAATAAATAACGTTAGTGTAAACTGTGGTGCATCGTGATGGTGTATAAATAAAGCGAAGAAACTGAAACCTATTCAATAATTTGTTTATTACTACAGTTGTGTCATACCACAGCAACTTTATAATTACTAGGACAGTTTAATTCAAGTAATTTACTATAGTATGCTTCCAATCACTATAGAATTAATTTTTTCATGTAACGTAACAGCTAATACAGTATATATCGCCTCAAAGACTGGCAAATATATTTTAGTTCAGTAGAAAACTCAGCCGTCTTCATGATATAAGGATCATGTCCAACATATGTGCTTATTTTCTATTTATATCTTCTATGAAATATGGTATAAATCACAAAAATACAGACTTTCCCCTATATCTCCCATCTGAATTTCTCGCGCCACCAGAACTACGTGATTAAAAACGACCTATTACGAGTGATAAAAATAGATTTCTGAAATTCCCACTGCAAAAACCATTGATTCTATATGTCAAAAATATGAGATTAATCTAGTGTTGAGATTTTTGTGCTAGTAATGTAAGAAAAATAGTGCATTTAATAAATAATGCCTTGTTTTGCATGTATTAATAATAACATTTTAGAAAACCTGTAATAAAAATAATAATAATGTAATCAATCAACTGGGGAAATGCAGTATTCTATCGTATCCTCATAAAGAGTCTTCTCTTAATCAACATCAAAAAGATTAGTCTTGTACTATTTAAGCTAATATATGCCAATACTCACTCTTCAGTCAACCCAGACAAAGTGCTGCAGGTCATGCAGAAACAGTCAATGTTTATGACGTCAAAACCCCAAGCACATTAACATACTGTATGAGCACCCATGTTTAGTCTTTAATGCCAATACACCACAGTTATTTGGTTCGGTAAATGAGCATCTCATTCAGAATGGACGTTTATTTTGCTAGCGCACATTGTTAGCGATCAATTAATAAGTGCAAGTTAATCCACTGAATTTTTATTTTATTGTTTTGCATTAATCAATCTGTTTGCTAGGCGACAGGGTGGCTCAGTGGTTAGCACTCTCGCCTCACAGCAAGAAGGTCACTGGTTCGAGTTCCGGCTGGGCCAGTGGGTGTTTCTGTGTGGAGTTTGCATGTTCTCCCCGTGTTTACGTGGTTAACCTCCGGGTGCTCCAGTTGCCCTAACAGTCCAAAGACATGTGGTATAGGTGAATTGAATAAACTAATAAAAAAAAAGTGGAAGGGCATCTGCTGTGTAAAACATATGCTGAATAATTTGGCGGTTCATTCCGCTGTGGCGACCCCTGATGAATAAAAGAACTACGCTGACGGAAAATGAATGAATGAATCTATTTGCTACCACTCTGAAATGGCAGTCCTACTACACTCTTAGAAATAAGGGTACAGGAGCTGTCACTGGGGCACTACTTTTTCAAAAGGTATATATTTGTACATGAAGGGTCCATAATAGTACCTCAAAGGTACTTTTAGGTACATTTGGGTACTATTATGCTCATTTGAGGTACCACTGTGGAGTCTTTGGTTACAAATATGTATATTTTTAAAAGGTACTGTCCCAGTAACAGCTCCTGTGCCTTTATTTCTGAGCATGTATATTGATGTTAGATTGAAAGCTTGGGTGAAATGTTTAGCCACGCCACTCAAACCGTTAGTTTGCTGCAAGTGAAAGATAAGAGGAAGAGCGCAAAAATAAAACCCCACCTCCTATTATTTAATCTATTTCAGTTAATTACGTCATCATATTTAAAAATAAGTTCTTCAAAATCGAACAAAAGCAATACAATTAAATTTATTTTTTTCTTTTTAGCCATTGACTAATAGTCAGTGATTGTACGTGTTAATGCTTTTGGTGATTTTATTTAAAATATCCTAGAACATTCATAGCAAGTGTAGTAATTTTATTCATAATGATTTGTAGTAAATTGTCAATGTTTATTTTGGTTATTTTTTGTTGATTAAAAATATTTATAGGATGAGTAGTTCAGTTTGACGTAGTTGGTGTTTTTGTTGATTGTATTACATTTACGTTAGGGTATTTTATGTTAACGTTTCATCGATTCTCTACTGATGATTCTCTTACATGGTTTAAAAAGATGTAAGGACGAGTACTCGAGATGAATTCAGTATTTATTGTGTTAGTGTTTTTATTTTTTCTCTTGCCCAGTTGTAATATATTTGAGTAGCTAATTGTCAATTTTTTATGTTAGCATTTTTGTTGATTCTCTTGACTTAAAGCATTCAAAATGATTAATTTGAGTAGTTCATAATGACCTGTTGTCAATGATTTTATGTTAGCTTTTTATTTATTTTGTTATTTGAAAAGATTCATGTGAATAATTATGTTTAGGGCTGTACAATATATCGTTTCAGCATCGATATCGCAATGTGATCATTCGCAATCGTCGCATCGTGAGTTTACGCAATGTTGAGTCTGGATTTTAATTGATCATTGCGCAAGTGTTTTTTGAGGCCTGTGACTGTGTGAGGCTTTTAAAAGCATTAAGGCTATATTTAACATTTGAATATTCCTGAATACAGTTCAACTCCTCTGAAAACAATAAAATGTTGTTTATATAATTTGTATATTTTTCTTTGTTGAATTTCTCCTTGCTTGTAGATTGTTTCTTATAATTTATGCGTGTGTACTCCCCTACAGAATCATCCCAATCAATCTAAATTGATCAATTCTTTCCAAATAGTTATTTAACACATCTTGTGAAATTGCATTCATATATATACAAAATAAATTGTCATCACATATTTTGTCAGCATTTTTATTCATTCTCTCTTTTATTGATCATTCAAAATATTATTTTATTAAAATTTCTTTCAAATAACATATCCAGAGTCTCAAAGTAGGCGATCGCCATTGAGCAAATTAATGCACAAATTAATGTAATGTACAGATAAATTCATAACGAAGTACAGAGATTGACGTCAGTGACAACAAAGCATTAACGGCTGGCCCAAATAATCCGCCCTGTGACCACCAGAACAAAGCTCTGAGTGTCAGATGACTAATGCTTGCTTCCGGTGTTACTGCTTCAGTTTACCGTAGTAGCTGCTTTGACCACGTTGACCCTAGCGAGCTAATAAGATTAACTGTTATGTGATATTCTCAGGCGTTTAGATCTCCACAAGTTTGTTCTGCATCCTGTTTGGTTGTTGCGTGTGCGTATGTTTGCCTAATGCCGGAAGTGTTTGACTTCAGCATGTGCGTTTTGTGGAATTCAATGGGAATACCTAAATTTAGTGATTTAGTAGACAAAAAATAACATAGGAAGAATTTTTGCTTGAAATTTCACAACTAATTACAAAAACTACTGAGTTAAACTTTACAGTCTGAATAAGATGGATTTTTTTCTCAGAATACATATGGTTTATAAAGAATATTTTTATACGCAGCTTTGTAAAAAATGGATTTCTTTTGTAAAGTGCTGTTTAAAAGGGCCATTTAATTGGAAAGCAAAGTTTTCCTTGAACTTTTGGACTAAAGAAGCTCAATGCCAATTCAAGGTATTTCCAAGAAACCTGCAGTAAGCTTACCAAAGCATTCTTTTTTATTTGACATGAAAAAAAGGAATTTGCTTAGAAGTCTAAAAGGCACAGCAGGGAGAAAAAAAACACCTATTTTAAGGTGAAAAATTGGTACGAAAAGCCCCAAATTATACATTGATTTAGCATTACAGATAGACGTGATGGTGTAAATGTAGATATGACTAGCAAATTATGGTTTGGGAAAGATTTTGAGACAAAACAAAATGCATTAGAATAAGTCTAAAATGGTGGAGAATCCATTAGCAACCCCTTCTTTTCAAACTGTAACCCTTTTCAAACTGTAACTAACTTTAGAGCAATTAGGCTTTCTTTGAAATGATCCTTTCTTGTGTTCTTGCTCTTAGGTCACCCGTTTTTTTTTGTTGTTTTTTTTAGATCTTAGTAGATTTGTGTAAAGTTAAAACTTCAGATAGACGTGTGTGATGGAAAAATCATTGATGAACCTAACTTATTAAAACTGAACTAAAGTGAACCAACTGAACCAAATTAATTAAAGGCACAAGTTGGAACCAACCTCAAGTGGTTCCAAACCAAAAATGTTTCTTTTTTCTGTTGAACAATGTTGATCATACATTGGGAAAAATAAGTATTGAACATGTCATGTTTTTCCTGGGAATAATATTTCTAAAGGAACTGTTGATATGGAGTTGAACCAGATTTTGGTAAAAACCCAAACAATACAAACAAAAATAAAACAAAACAAAAAAAAAAATCTGAAAGATTTGTAAGTGTAATAACAATAGAGTGACACAAGAAGATAGTATTGAACTGCTAAAACGTATTTAATACTTTATATAGTAGGCTTTTTTGGTGATGGCAGCTTAAAGATGCCTCTCATATGGAGAATGAAGTCACATGAATTGCTCAGGTGTGATTTTTTTTTTCACACAGACTTCAACAGAGTGTAAACATCTTGATGGTTCTGTGGGTCTCGTCTATCAAATCTGATCTTTATTTTGTATTTTATATTGGATTCAAGTCAGGTGATTGGCTGGGCCATTCTACAGCTTGATTGTCTTTCTTCTGAAAGCATTTAAGAGTTTCCTTGGCTGTGTTTTGGATCATTGTCTTGCTCTAATGTCCACCCTGGTTTAATCTTCATTATCCTGCTAATGTAGATGTTGGACTGAAGCAGTGAATATTCATCAGGCAGGGGGTTGTTGAAATACTACTGAGAGATGTCAGCTGCGGTCTGGGCTTTCACTGCCTTTCTACACCTCCCTTTCTTCATGTGTTCAGTACTTTTTTTCCTGTGTCATTTCATTTAATTACGCATAATTTAATTTGTAAACTAATTAGATTTGTTTTCTTTGCATATATGGATTTCTTTGGTTGTTATTATTAAAGTGTTTAATACTTATTTTACCTGATGTATTTTGATGTTTGATTTAATATGACAACATACTTCAAAATATCTTCTTTTGTGTTCAACAGAAGCAGGAAACTGACCGACCATACGACTTCAGTGGTTCAGTCAGAATATTACGAGAATACTTTTTGCGCACACATAAAGCAAAAATTACTGTATTGAAAAGTTTCTTCTCCTCAGTGTCAGTATATTGTGCAAGTCCACATTTTTAGATTGCGGAGAGAGGAAGGATAGTTCCACCTCCTTATTATCCCGACTGACCGATTCAAAGTTTACTTCAGAATGTCCGTGGTTCAGTTCGATAGCGATACTGGAACCACATGTTAAAAAGAAGATCACTAATGTCCCTGAACCAGTTGATCCTGAACAGAGACTTTGTCTAATGTATGAAGACACAAACAGACACACACACAAACACACACCAAACCTCACCAACAAACTAGCATCCAATAAACCACAGAACATTTGTATTATATCATATTAGTTTCTCCTATGCATTTTGGATTTTGCCTTTCGCTTGTTTGGTGGACATGAATTGTCAAAACGTCTCTCGAAAACGCTTTTTTTGGATGCAAAAAAACAGAACTAATCAAACAAGTTTAGAATTTTTTATGACGCAAGAATGTTTCAGAGGCAGTGTGTCTCAATACGATTGACACAATGTAAGGACCAATTTATTTTTTTTCAATTTCAGATTTAGTGTGCAACAACCTTTACCCTGTTTCTGTCTTTACTCTGTCTTTTCAAACCCCAGTCATGTATTGAATCATGAATTTATACCATTAAAGTCTAACCGTCGATTTAAAGTCCCCAAGTTTTAATACAGTGGAATAAAAAAAATCATGTCATGTCAATCTGACTGTCTTGGAGCTGAATAAAGTCAATGTAAAATCAAATTTACTGTAAATTTAATGTAAGGATATTCCCATTTTTGTCCATTTTAAGGAGTATGTAACATGTTGTTATGCAAGAAAAATTTCAGATTTATGTCTGACAATAAAGTTTGTATTGTATTGAAAGAAAGCAGAGGCGCATTCGAGGTAATACAACAAAGGCACAACCAAGCATGATATTTGAATGTGCACTATACTGACACCAATGAGAAGAAACGGTTAAATAAAGTAGTTATTTTTGATTCATGTGTGCACATTAAGTGTGTAAAAGTATTCTTGTAGCTTTATAATAATTAGGTATGTTTTTTTTCTGGACTTTACATGAGCCGGGACAATTGCTGTCTATGTAGTATAAGAGAGCTCTCATGTTTCATCTAACACATCTTAAATTATTATATTATGAAGACGAATGAAGGTCTGAGGTAGAGCTGCACAATTATTTGAAAAAAGATTGCAATCTTGATTCGACACCCCACACAATCTTTATCCAGCATCTCTACAATTCAGCCAATTATATTTTTTCAGGAGAAGCATAAAGGCGGTCGCACAAGTCTTCACATTGTTTTACATGCGTTGCTCAGCAACGTGGATACCTCCAAATGGTGTTGAAAGAGTCACATGCTGTATTTATAAGGTATAATTCACGCAAAAATGTAATTTCTGTCTTAATGTAATGACGTATTCGTGTCTGCAAAAACACACCTGAGCTGACACACTGTTTGTTTCCTACTGAGTGGGCATGTGCGTGCCCGTGAATGATGTGTGAACAGAACCAGCATAGGCTGTGAATAACAGGTAATAAAGTTGAAAATAACGTTCAGTGATTGTTTGGGAGCCGCGTGGGAAGTATGATTTGCATGTATGTTTTTTTTTGTTTCGTTTTTTCTTCAAAGTGAGGGCGGCTGCAGCGAAAGTGAAACCAAAACTGCACGCATCATTTAAACCACAGGTGTCAATCCAGTTCCTGGAGGGCCGCAGCTCTGCACAGTTTAGTTCCAACCCTAATTAAACACACCAGACCAAACTAATTGAGTCCTTCAGGCTTGTTTAAAACCTACAGGTAAGTGTGTTGGAGCTGCGGCCCTCCAGGAACTAGGATTGACACCTGTGATTTAAATGATCATATCACATTTTCTAGTTATGATTACAGCAAGCATATAATATGTTTTTTTTTCTTTCATAGCAAACACAAAGTGTTGTGCATGAAAATAAATGTTAGTATAACTATTTAACGTTGAATATAATGCAAGAGGGGATCTGATAGTTGTATTCTGATGTAGTCACGTTACTGTGAAGTAATGACCAGGACATATTTAAAGTCTGTTCAAGTCCTCTATTCCAAGTCTATAAAAAATTAGCATTTTAACCAACAGTAGACCCACACATAGGGCTAATATATTATGGTTGTAATATGTTTGTAATATGTCATATCTGAGAAATACCAATAGTAACAATTACTCATATTACCCTTTATTTTACATCTACAGAATCTAGAGAAAATCGTGATTTTAAGCAAAAAAAAAAAATCATGAATCTCATTTTAGCCAGAATCACGCAGCTCTAGTCTGAGGGGTTTGGAACGACATGTGAGTGAGTAATTAATAGCATAAGTTTCATTTTTGGGTTCATATGTTCAAGTTTATATGCCTTTAAAACCTGAAACCATACACTGAGAATTTTTTTAATGTTTCTTCCAGAAAATACTATTTGGATAAAGTTATGTTTGTAAAATTACCATCAATTTCTGAGTAAAAACGATTTGTCTTCTCTTAATGTTGAAGGTTTAATTTAGATTTATGCTTGAGCTTGATCTCATTGGCTGCTGCTGCTGGAGTGCTGCGTGTCTGTGTCTACGTGTATTGGCAGGGCCAGCGCTAAGCTGTAGTGATAGCATTGCTGAGAATATAATGAGGTCAGTGGGATTTGTGTGGTAAGTGACGCTCTTAATATAGCACATGCATACCTTTGCGCGTTTGTATGCACGTAAACATATGCTCCCGCCATCAATCAGACACGCATATAACTCACACACACATTCATGTACACGTCACAGATCTATCCAGCAATGAGAAACTGTGAGTGTTGTGAGTGTGCTTAAAATGCAGAAGAATAATAATAAAAAAATAGGCAAACTGGCTTAAGTCCAATACAGCTTGCCTGGTATCTCCGGCAAGTCTCCAGCGCTCTTGGCATAATGCGGAAATCTCTGATTCTCTGTGTCTCTCTGGTTGTTCTGCTGAACCTGAATCTCGATCTCCGTTTTCTTTTGCTGACCTATGAGTCACTCAAACAACCTGAACTCGACCAGTGATTCCTGTCCCGGGGTGTGAATGTACTCTATGGGATTCTTGGAGAGGTTTTGATTTTGCTTTATGCTGTCGAAACAGGTTTTGTAATTAATAGTAGCTTTGATTCATGGGTATTAACTGTTTATTTATGCTTACTATTTACACTATGGGAATGTTGATTACTGAGCTGACAGCTTTTGATGCTGATAAGCTTGACTTATGACTTTTTTTATTGTTTTTTTTTTTGGTTATTTGAAGTACTATATTGGCTGGTTGGTCAAGTTAATTGTGGTACAAATGCAGACAGTACTTTTTCTGTTGTTTTACTTATTTATTTTATTATTATTATTATTTTTTAACAATATATTGTTTCAAACTACAATAAAATGTCAAAAAAAAGGCTTTCAAGCGGTGGAGTTTATTTTTATTATTATAAATAATTAGAAATCAGTTAAGCATAAGTAAATTTGACAAAAAATCTAAATATATTAAGCTAAATATTAAAATCAACTAATGAATGCACATAGCAAAATTATAATTGAATTAAAATAAAAAATGTAACTAGAAATACTCAAAAAATTTTCACATAGCTGTTTTATTTCAGATTTAATATGTTAAAGTTTTGAAATTTTTTTAAGGGCTCTATTTTAATGGCCTAGGCGCAAAGTCTAAAGTGTATGGTGAAAAAGCATTAATGGCATGTCCGAATCCACTTTTGCTATTTTAAGGATGGAAAAATATGGTTTGCACCATGGCGCATAGTCTAACAGGGTTGTGCTTATTCTCTTAATGAGTTATGGCTGTGTTTTGAGCATAACGTGCATTAAACCAATCAGAGTCTCATCTCCCTTTCCCTTTAAGAGTCAGTTGTGTCGCGCCATGGCGCATTCGCTATTTACATGGTGGACTTTGTAAGTGGAAAAACTGAATGCTTTACTGGCGAGAAAACAGTTAATCAGACCATCTGCAGCAGGAGGATAAAGAATGAGCCTCCTCTATTCAGCCTCTTTACTTTTTCTTTACTTTACTTTTACTCCTTTACTTTCGTGGATAAGAAAACAGTGTTGTACGTACTACTTTGAAGACATCTATTAGTCTACATGTTTAATTTTGTTTGTTAAGCGCAAAGATTTGTTTCAAAACTATTTCTAAATTCAGTTCTAATTTCCAGCAAATGAATAAATAAAACAATAATAACTTATGAGTTATATCCAAACACATGTCCTATTCTTATGCCCCATATGGTGATGTATACGTCTCCAAAACCCGACAGGTGGACAAATCTAAATTTGTTTTTATTAAAACAAATATAAATGTGCATATAATAAATAATACTAAATAATACACCCTCACCCCCATGGGTTTCAGTTCCTCAAAATAGCAACTCGCCAACAATGCGCCTTAACACACCTACTTTTCAGACCAGGACACTAATGAGTTCACAATGTGGCGCAAATGGATTTGCTATTTAAACAACGTGGCACGAAACGTGAAAATTACTGTTGCGCTGGTCTGAAAATAGCAACAAATTGGCCATACTAGTTTATCGCCTTATTGCACCTGGTGTGTGATAGGGCCCTAAGAGTTTACAAATGTGGTCATAATGCAATTATGATTATTAGGGCTGTCAAAATAATTTTTTTTCTTCTGAGCACCGTGATGCAGATGGGGACAATTCGTTATCGGTTCAGTAATAGATCATGATCGGTTATTATGTACTGACGTCATTTATCTGATAGAATACATTTATTCGCGGTATGGCGAAGGAGGCGAGGGCGAGTAAATAAAACGCTCCGACTACTTAAAAAGCAGATAATTGTGCACAATTCACTGCTTGTGAGTTTGCCTACCTGAAAACCTAAAAACCACGAGCTGCTATTTCACTTCCAGGGAGAAATGCTGTAAAACTTCCTCTCTGCCCCTCTCTCTCACTCTCACTTTGGACATTTGACCCGCTGTTCGTGTTCGTGAGGTGACTTTGGCCCAATCCTAATTCTACCCCTTAGCCCTTCCCCTTACTCCTACCCCTTGTTTTGCGTGTTCCCGTCAAGGGCTAGTGGTGTCCTAATTCACTTTAGCTTAAAGGCGTAGGGCTAAGGGCAAGGGGTATACACCCCTTCGAACGAAGATTTTTCAGGAGCACACTTGAAGCGAAGGGGTTTCCCAGAATACACCTGCCACAACGGCAGTATTGCTGTACCCGGAAGTAAGGAGATCCACAAATTAGTATTTTTTGTGATTATTACGAATCTTTACGACAAACAAACATATGTTTAAATATATTCATAACCACGTTCCTGTTTTACCGTCATGCTTTAAAAAAAAAATGCAACAACCCCCCCACCCCCCGGCTAAATTTCGCGATCTATAATCCATAATCATAACTCCTGTACAGCAGTTCCACAACATTCTGACACTCGATGACACTCGAATACCCTGTCAGAAAAGTCTAGCGGCTGAGAATGAGCCTTTTACAGTGTCTGCTATAATGTTAATGTTGTTTTCGACTGTTTACATAGATGAATACGGCCACGGTGTAAATACACAGTACAGTTACGATCTTATTGCCACATTAGATTGTTATGATAACATAATATATGCCTTCAGTGATTTCCTGAAGATAAATACCAAAAAATAACATGACTAGAATAACTACAGCAGTCACGATCCTCTGATCGCATATAAAGCAAGAGGGCGCGATGATGTGTGCAGGTATTGAAGTGCTGTCCCAATTCTTAGGGGAAAATTTTGAAGCCCTTCCCCTTAACCCTCATTTGTAAGGGCCAAGGGGAAAGGGAAAGAGTAGGGGTACAAAAATAGAATTGGGATTGGGCCTTTTTTCTCCTCTCAACTGTTAAAGCGATACTTGTGGATCCAGGAAACGTGCCTGAGGTGCATGTTTTCTCCACCGCGTCTATTACGGATTACCTGTGATAACCATGCATTATGCGCATATGGACTGTAACCGTGGCTGTTCTTCTCGCGTCACTCATCAGTGAACAGCGTTTTTATTTTTAAGGCCAATCGCAGCCTTTTCTGTTAAACGGGTGAAGGCAATGACCAATCATAAGAGTATAAGAACTCGCTTGATAGTGCTCAAAAAGCAAGCAGAATAATATTTGCATTAGTTTATTTGCTATAAATGCTAATGTTGTCTTCTGTGCATGTATTTGAGTTTTGTCTAAAACATTCAAAATGAGTGTTTTCTTTGAACAGGTACAAATTAAAGGTACAGTTCATATATCTGACTGCTTGTATTAAAGGACAAAATTGAATTACAAATAATATATAAATATATTTATAGATTTCAATATAATTTGTGTTGTGAAGAAAAAATTTTGTGTTGTGAAGAACAAATTAAATGAAAATTAAAAATTGTGTCCAATTTAATTTGTTACTTACATTACATATTTTAATGTAATGGTAGTGAACACACATTAACTTTATTACATTTTATTTACCAATTTAAATATCCCTATTTTTGTATATCCCTATACCTGTGATCTAAATCAAGTGACATAAGGACTATCAGAAGGATTTATTGCAATTAATGTTTTTTTATGTTAATGTTCTTCCCCTCCTTTTTTTAAAGGAATTTCAGCATTGTGTCAATTCACTGCAGTACATTTCCATCTCTGTGACTATAAATAAGCATTGATGTGGCTGTTGTGCTAAGACGAAGGCTGTGAAACTAAACAACATCAACCAAACCAAAAGGTAAAACAATTGCTTGCATTTTTTAATTGACAATCACTATTTAACCAAACTGCATTCTGTTCACACACACACACACACACACACACACACACACACACACACACACAC
>CAIGQZ010033231.1:8857473-8883516 GCA_903798205.1 Danio tinwini
TCTATCTATCTATCTATCTATCTATCTATCTATCTATCTATCTATCTGTCTGTCTGTCTGTCTGTCTGTTTGTCTGTCTCTCTGTCTTCATCCATCCATCTAGTTTTCTGGCTTCCTGTCTGTCTGTCTATATCTATCTATCTATCTATCTATCTATCTATCTATCTATCTATCTATCTATCTATCTATCTATCTATCTATCTATCTATCTATCTATCTATCTATCTATCTATCTGTCTGTTTGCCTGTCTCTCTGTCTGTCTTCATCCATCCATCTAGTTTTCTGGCTTCCTGTCTGTCTGTCTATATCTATCTATCTATCTATCTATCTATCTATCTATCTATCTATCTATCTATCTATCTATCTATCTATCTATCTATCTATCTATCTATCTATCTATCTATCTATCTATCTATCTATCCGTCTATCCGTCTATCCGTCTATCCGTCTATCCGTCTGTCTGTCTGTCTAGTTTTCCATCTGTCTGTCTGTCTGTCCATCCATCCATCCATCCAACTATCCATCCATCCATCTCTGTCTGGTTATCTATTTGTCCGTCCATCCGTTCGTTTGTCCGTCCGTCCATCCATCTGTCTGAAAATATATCTGTCTGTGCCTTTATCTACTCAAGTCAATTTTTCTTTCCATCCGTCTTTTTGCAATTGAACTATAACTGCATATCTGTTTGCTTCTGTTATCTGTCTCACAATTCATCAGATAACACACTATTTTACATTTATTAACTATTTTACATTGATTGCTTTTATCAGAAGAAAGTTACTTGGAGACAGAGAGTGTGTATGAAAGTGAAAAACCAAGTATTACAGTTAAAGTGAGAACAGGAAACTGACACACTGTCACAGGCCCGAGTTGTTACTTTACATTCAGTGTTTCACCGTGTGGCGGGACAGTTGGCCAACATCTGGTTGATGCTTTCTTCATATTGTCGGGCGGCAGCTGCGTAATGTGTGATATGTAGATCAAACATAGTCCTAAACTGATGGGATTAACAAAGAAAATTCCCACACACACTGACACACAGAAAAAGTGGAGGCATCAGTTTGCACCTCCCAAACATTTGCAGTCTAGTTCGTTCACACAAGCACACACAGTCTTTAGTGCGTTATCTACCACACACTTGTGCTTGTTTCAGAGTGAACCGTAACAAAAATAATAAATCTTCTTCATACCAACATTACTGGATTTTCTACAGGCACCAAATGAAACAAAAACGGTTTCCTGTTCTCATTTTTCCCCAATTATAATTCTCGTCAGACATATTGTATAGCAAATGGTTTGGGGGGATAATCAGTAACATCCTTAAAACAAAAGCAAATCAAATAGATAGTTTAATAGATTATATATGAGGGAGAATTCTTGATTATGATGCATCGGCAGGCCTTCCAGAATAAAGCCTGCCTGACAGTGATGTAAAACTGCTGACGTCTGTAGTGCTCTGATTGATGGGCACAGCGTTTGCACAGACACAAAACTAAGTATCCGACTCGGAGTCTGACGGTCTGAGGACAAGATCCGCCCACTGGCTGAAATGGTTTTGTACATTACGTATTCCCGTTTGAGGTATGTGGAGGGGGGAACTTGTCCTTGATTAGCCTTTGAACTGCTTTGTCTGGCAGAGTCCCAAGTCACAGCGACTGGAATTACTATGTGATTGTCATTGTTGTTTAAGATATACCTAAGAAGAGCCAAATATTAGCAGTTTAGCTTTGCATTATATTTATGGACACTGTAATTATATTAATAATTATATAGTAACTTACTTGAGCATATTACATTGTGTTTACAAGCAGCGCCACCAAGTAATAAAACATAGGATGCACATTTGTTAGTACTTTAATATTTGCTTGTTATTTGCATACCAAGACGTTTTTAGCATATCTTGTTTTTTCTCTTAGTTCAATTTGCTGGATTTGCTTTGTGCACGTTGCCATTTTCAATAACTAAACCTTTATATGAAGGGAAATTCAAAACTTGATTGGTCTACTTATATTAGTTTCCCAACCCTGTTCCTGGAGGCACACCAACATTACATAATTTAGATGTCTCCCTTATCTGAACCATTCATTTTAGGTTTCTGAGTCTCTTCTAATGTTCTGATGGGTTGATTCAGGTGTGTTTGAATAGGAAGAGGTTGAAAATCTGTAGGGTGATGCAGTGGGTAGCACAATCACCTCACGGCAAGAAGGTCGCTGGTTCGAGTCTCGGCTGGGTCAGTTGGCATTTCTGTGTGGAGTTTGCATGTTCTCCCTATGTTCGTGTGGGTTTCCTCCGCATGCTCCGGTTTCCCCCACAAGTCCAAAAACATGTGGTATAGGAGTATTGGATAGGCTAAATTGTCCGTAGTGTATGTGTATGAATGAGTGTGTATGGACGTTTCCCAGTGATGGGTTGCAGCTGGAAGGGCATTCGCTGAGTAAAACATATGCTGGATATATTGGCGGTTCATTCCACTGTGGCGACCCTCAGATTAATTAAGGGACAAAGTTGAAATGAAAATGAACGAATAAATGAAAATCTGTACTGTTGATGTGCCAAGGAGCAGGGTTGGAAAACACTTGTCTTCTATGACAATATATGACAATACATAATATGTTCTATAGTCTTTTATATTTAATATGCTGTAACATGTTTTGTTTGGATTTGTTGTGAACGCACCCTTATTCTACAATCTTTCTTGAAATACCAGTGTAAGTTTGCATAACAAATGTGACTGCTACAAAGTATCATGCCATTTATTATGATGTTAAAATTTTCCATGAATTAATAATTTATATTTTTAATAAGTGTTTTTTTGCAGTCTATAAATCGTATCATATTGCATGTTGTATCATAAATATGGATCTCAACATCATATTGCCACTGTTAGCAATCAGAGCATGCTGGGAAACAGTACTTGGAGGATAAGAAAAATGGACTAAATCGCCATTCATTGGTGCAAGATGCAGCACAAGGGTATGTAAACTTTTGGATATGATTATCTGTGTCAATTTAGATGTTGTGTTGTCGTTTTAGCATAACCTAAACATTGTTTTCTACCATTCTTCCCTTTTACGGATCCATTAAAAACAAACTCCATCCATCCTTGACTTAAAGAATACAGGTTATTATCATTCAAAAGTAACTGCTAAAGTGTCCCTCATGTATGTTTTCCCAGTAAGGTCATGCAGAGGAGTGAAAGTGGGATCTCTTGTGGTACAAACTCACGCAATCCACCAGTCCTTTGGTAATTCTGCATGTAGCCATAGGAACTTCTCATTAAAAGAGGCGACTAAAGAGATGTTGTAAGTAAACAACATGACGGGCAGGCCTAATGAAGAAAATTTGTTAGATAATCGTTGTAAACTCTTCTCTTGTATTACTATGATATCGTGGGAAAGCTCCTCTTAGGGAGAGAGAGATAGAGGAAAAGCAGTCACGACACCGGCGCGCTGTTGGCGCTCTCCGTGGTTCTGAAGATAAGAGTGGGTGTATAGCCTGCCTGTTTCAGTTGGGTTTTATATCCTCCTGAGAATCAGCAATTCATTTTTTGATCACGTAGTGGACATAAGTTGTTTGTTAATACCTCTGAGATGATAAATACCACAGATTGAAGTGTCTTAGATATAAAGGACATTCTGGGCTTTTCTTTGATAACCAGTACTCCAATAATTTGATATAATTATGTAAGGATATATAAAATAGGATCACAAATAGAAGAGAAGATACAATTGTAAATGCAATTTGTGGATTAGTTTACTCTAAAATGTTTGTTAGCATAAAAATTTTGTTAGCATTTACTAACCCACATTTCATTCCAAAGCCTCAAAATGAAAATGTTTTTAATGAAATCTGAGAATTCTCTCCATCCCTTTTAATCTACATGAATCAAGAAGTATAATCCAAGTCTTTAGAAGAGACACAATCGGTTTATTTGATGAACAAATTTAATTTGGGGTTTTTCGCAAATGATCGTGGATTAGCGAACATGGATTACATGGTTTCCGCTACATTTATTCTTTCATAGCAGGGCGCCACACCAAAATTCACCCCGCCACTACTACATTACTTCTCATTCATAACATTCAGTCATTGTTGTTTTTTTAATAGCGAAATATAATCTCACCAAAACATGTTAAAAGTTAAGTGAATTATAACAGCACAAACTTTTCTGTAATCATAGTAGTGCTGTGCGTAATTTGTTTAATTCTTTAAGGTGACATGCTGACTGACAGGTGCATGGTGAGGCTAGCCAACACGGCGTAGATTTCAGTTAAGATGAACACAGTTTCCATAATTATACTTTATAGATAGTAGATAATGCTTTGTAATACTTTAAAATGTATAGATGACTTCATCTTGCTGGAGTTTATAGCCGTTTTACTTCAGGGAGCATTAATGCCGCTCGGTAGGTCTATTGGAGACATTCATAAATATTTCTAGCAAATCTAATACATGTTGGAGACACTTGTTACATAAACGCACTAAATCGCACTTCAGCAGTGTTTATTTAAGAGCGCACAAAAAAATCTGCATTTGAGCAGAGTATATATGAGGGCGTGCAAGAAGTTTTGTGCGTGAACAGAGAAAATCGGCGTGCAAGCAAAGAGACTCACATTGCATAAATGCAATCTCAACTTGTAATACTGCGCTCACAACATTTGTCAATGAAATAACGCCACAGGTAGTTGGTGGATCTGTGTAAAAGATTCAACAGAGTCTGCCACCACAGCTGGAAAAAATCCTTGAGGAAACACTGGATTATGTCATTCAACGTCTGTGACCAAATTGGAATGTTTTTTAACATTGTTCACTATGAGGTTTGGATGACTTAGACTTTAAATAAAAGTAATAAAAAGTACATTATAATTTGAAATATCTTGATTTGTGTACAAATTTTGAAACAATGTGTTTGTACATGACAATACTAGAACAATAATGAAATGTAGCTAACCATAATATACGCATAGGTAACATGGGAACAGAGTACACAATCATTTTTTGAACAGGTTATTCCCAGATCATGTGTTATGTAAAGGACTGCTTGCCTAATCAAACTAATGCCTATTTCATCTGCACTTCTGGTATTTTTGGCACAAATTCATCTGTCACTTCTTAGAAGAAATAATCTAAATGGCAAAATCTGTGTTAGTTTGTTTGCTGGATCTCAGGAGGTTATGATCTTCAGATATCCAATACAATGCCTTTACTTTCCATGAAGTAGATGTCGGTTATTTGCTTTGTGAATCTAACAAGAGCGGTCACTCTCTGAGGATGCCAACATTAGTATTAATCAGAGGAACACCTAATTGAATCAGATGTGAAAACAGGAACACAAATGAAAATGCAGTTACAAAACTAGAAAACATTGTCTTTTATCTGCTTTATGGGCCGTATATGCAAACAGCATGAGCATGGGACGTCTCACATGGATCACATGGTTATGTGATTAGTGGTCCTGTATTGGCTTTCTATGAGTCCTGCAACCCACATGTCAAAACTAATTCGCTCGCGTTTCTGCCGGAGGCCTATGAGATGCATTGTGCAATGGCGCGGGGCACACAGAACGGAAACGGTTAATGCGGAAAGATCAAAGACGCGGAAACATCACAGGACAGATTTAATCACGCGCCTTCCCTCGGGTTGAATTTATAATCGTTTCTTTAACAATGCACGTTGTTTTGTTTCGAGGTTGAATACTTCTTGTTTTCGCCTTTTCATGTGTCATGATCAGTGTATGTCTAAAGAAATGACTTTGTTGTGGCTCACACAAACTAAATATCTCATATACAATACTAATTAGAATTCCTGCCAGGAGAAGGCAGACTCCCGCAAAGCAGGCAGAAAGTCTGTTTGGATCGGCTCTTCCATGAATTATTAATCTCGTCTTTTTCACAAAGTCAGCAATTGCACCTCAGAGTAATTGTTGCGTGCATGTGGTTGCAAGCCAGACTCGCAGAGTACACATCTGTCGGCAATGCTCATCTCTAGTGGCCTTAAATCCAGGACAGACTTGGAACAGTATCCATAGATGGACTAGATCATATATGATGTCTTATCCATAACCTACTGAAAGATAAACCAAAGCAATGGAAATAATAAGAGCCTCACGTGGCAGGCCAGAGGCGACTTTCCTCTTATGCGAACTGCACACTTTTCATAGCATTTTCAGTCTTATATAAACAATGCCATAAAACAGTTGTTTATTAAGGCGATGTGTTATGTATATGGGGCAATGGTGTTGCGACAACACTTAACAATACAAAATAAAGCTACACTTTAAACCAAATCTCTCAGTAAGCCTACATAGACTAGTAGGCTGTTATCCGTTTAAGGGGATTTCAGCTTGACTTTTTTTTTTTTCAGTGTTATGTAGGTGATGTGTCTGAGAAGTGGTGTAGTCCCCATTCTAGGATTATAAACAATATATAATCAGCCTGAATTTATTTGAACCGCATAACTGATATGTACAACTGATAAGTAAGACTGTATTTCAATTTGCTTTTGAGCAATGCCGAATGCCACTTTTCAGAGGCCAGATTGATCAGCTCTTGACTTGTTTTGAGCCTCTTTTTGTTCATTGCTATGTAGTTGATGTGTAATAGTCTGCATTTTTGGATTGTAAACAATATATAATCCGCCTGAATTGATTTGAACCGCATAACTGATATGCACAGCTGGTATGTATGATTCTAGGTAATTCAATTTGCTTTTGAGTGATGCTGAAAGCCACTTTTCAGAGGCTAGATTGATCAGCATTTGAGTTTTAGTCAAGCAAGAGTGCTGGGAATTGCTGTATATAAGGCACGCAATGTTGCTTGAGGCCAACAGTGTCATCATGTCCAGAGAATCCACATTGATGTATATAAGTACTTAACTCTGTGACTCTTATAAATAATCATTAAGGTTACATCAGAAACTGAAACAGAGCAGCCATGATAGCAAAAATCTGACATATCCGGCACAATGCCGTAAAACGAGTAATCCCACATAAGCTGAGAGAAGTAAACATGGCATGTTATTAAATCAAAGATTAATGCATGTGATTTCAAGTTAACAGATTTGATTCACTGCAAACCCACAAAGGCCAGCTTATATTCATAACCAAGATTTGCTTTATAATATTTCAAACTTTCAGTCTCTTCGGGTCCAGTAGAAGCAGAGAGAAACAAACCTGTCCTCTTTAGTGTGATGGGGGAATTCAGGTCATAATGTGAACAGATGCTTTGGTGTGTGGCAGCTGTAGTGTACTCAGACAGCACCGTGAGCTGATAATGCCACTGTAACCTCTTTGTGGCTCTATTAACCTCCTCCTGTATTGTCTCTCTTCTCTGGTTCATTTTCATATACCCCCCCCCCCCACCACCACCACCACCTTCATCTCAATCTCTGTCTTCTCTGACTGCTTACTGTGGTTGTGATTAAGTGGCCCAGATTAGTACCAAAGTAAGTAAACACCATTAGCGAGTCAGCCAGCCAATCAGATTGGCGAGCACTGAGTCTCCAGTGACATGCTGACCTGCTGCCAGAGTCTGTGTGCGTTTCCACAGCAACTTGCTCTAAAAGACACACATGCAGCATTTCCATAATGCAGGAAGATTGAGAATGAAACAAAGAGAGAGAGGTTATGCTGATCTGAAAATAGATACCCTGTTGATATGAGTACATGCCTCATTCACCAGAATTGACACTGTTCAACTTGAAACAGTAAAATGGTTGCCGATTTGACTTTTTATAGTCACAGATACAGGGATGGGTAGGATGAGTATATATATCTTTACAGCCAGACATTCAGCTGACTTTAGATATAAGATTGAGATTAAAATAGATTATATTATTGCCACCTGAGTCTCTACATGCACTTTTACTCTACCTACTTATTTAAAGGGCAATTCACCTGAAATATTAAATTACATCATTTACTCAGTCTAGTATCATTTTAAACATACTTTCTTTGTAACACACTTATTCCTTTTATGTTGGCATTCCAATGTTACCTCATAATCATTAACTAATATTGCTTTTTTACTAGCAAAGACACTATGGGTGATGTAACAGGAAATTTTTATTTTCATAAAGGTAGATTATTTAGGGTTCAGCTCAGCTGACCAGACGGATGCATTTACATTGTGATACATGAATAATAATAACTTACAGTACAATTTACTCTTCTTAAGAATCCCTCCTCTAGGCAGTTTAGAGATATGGCATTGCACGGGTGTTAGTCAAGTTATGGTACAATCATGCTGTTATTATGTCTTCACATCATCTTTCCTAATCAAGTTGTTAGCCAGGAGCTCTTGAATTTTGTTTTGTACACCCGAAACTTTGTTACTACTCAAATAAAGGGGTTCTGGTATTTGTCAAGGGCTTTTATCCCTGTGTCTGTTAGATGTCCAATTGTTCTTTATTGAGCTTCTAAAGTGATCTCATCAGCAGCTTGTGGAGAGTGGAGGAAACATTTATCTAAATGATTAGTAGAGGATAGATATTTAAAAATCTAAATACAAATCTAAAAGTGAGCAGTGGTGCAAAAATGAGAATAAGGTATTGTAGGAATCTCTGCTGTTTTAGCCATTGATGATAGAGTTCAAGCTAAGTTTTAAGTACTGTAAGCAGAACCTGGCCTCATTAAATTCTAAACCTGTATGGCTTACTTTCTTCCGTATAACAAACAAGAAAATACTTAGAATAATGAAGTAAAAAGTCACACAGGTTTCTAAAGACAAAACGCTGATTAAGTGATTATACCTCTTTACTCTTTAGCAAAAAAGTCCTTTAGACTCTTACCTCCATCAGAGTATGTCTCTGTTCCATATCCATCCTGTAGGCCGTTGTTCCACGTGCCCTCATACTTGCCGCTGGTTCCTGTGCTTTCCCGCACACCATAGCGTCCCTTAAATCCATGTGTCCACTCACCCTTATAAACCCACTTGCCCTTGTTTTCAACTCCAATGCCATGCCGCTTGCCTTGTGCCCATGTCCCCTGATAAGTGTTCCCACTGGGCCAGGTATAGATGCCCACCACTTCAAAACCATGGCTCCAGGAGCCTGCATACTCGCCTTGGCCCTTGGGTCCTGTGCAGATGCCATGGCCATGGGCCTTTCCCTCTTCCCACCCTCCACAGTATGATCCCCCATCATCAAAGTTGAACCTGCCCCCAGTGGACATGCATGAAATAGGTTTTGGCAAATACCCCAAATCTCAAAAAGAAAAGAAAAAGGAAAAGAAGTAATGCTCAAACAAAATTATACTTGGAAATTGAGCCAGGATGGTGGTAAAAAGCTAGGGATATAAAAGCCCCTTTCTGCTGCTTTCTTCTAATGGTCTTTAAAAAATAAAAAGATAAAAAACTATGCAAAAAGTTAAAAGAAAAAAGAATGAGCCCACTTGGGCAGTAGTCCCCTCCTGTCAAACTAGGCAGGAGCAGCTTGAGCCCTCTCAGACCATCCTCTTCTAGGAGTGGAGCTTTTTATTCACAAGTTGCTTTCCTGCAGTTGCTTCTCAACGAAAGTGGGCCCACGCCAGCCATGCGCCTTGTTCTACTGTTACCAACGCAGCAACAATTCTCTCGGTTCTGATGCTCTGGCCCCCTCTTCGTTCCTGCCTCCACAGAGGGCCCCTGTGCCAACACACACCTACCCTCGCTCCTGCTCACCCTCTTTGGGGCTTTGAGCTGTTTCACTTCCCCTCCCAGTAGCAGAGACCACCAGACTCCACCTAGAAACCTGTGAGTCCTCAGAGTGATGGCCGATAGATGAAGCAGGCAGGTAGCATTTACAAATGCATCCACTTTGCCAGGAGCTCACTCACTGTGGTACCAAATCCACCTGACATGCTGATGCCATACAGGGAGACAGAGTGCAAGAGAAACAAGAAAAAAAAGAGCGATGGATTCTGCAAGCTTTAGTCTCCGTCAGCTAGCAGCAATGCAGTCTCTATCCACACACATTCACATGCATATATACGCACGCTCTCCCCAGAACAGGATGAGAGAACAGCTTGATCGCAAACAAACTGATGTGATTAATTCCTTATCTGGGCACAGTTTTGTCGTTGTCTCCGAATTCCCCTCCGCTCTCTTTTCAGGTCTGTATAAAAATCCTGTCCTCCGGTTTGCTTGCAGGTGGGAAAACCAGATGCATCTGTCCTGATTTACCTTCTTCTGCTCCTCCTTGACTCAGTCACGTTGTTGGAATGATTTTTGTGTGACGCTGATTGTCTTTTCCTCCGTCGTCATCTTGTTCCCCCATATGCTTGGACGTCTCTCTCTCTCTCTCTTACACTGGTGTCTCTCAAATCTGCTCATTAGAGGCGGACTGTTCCAACGCAGCCAACTCCCCCTCCCCCTTTCACATGCTCTCTCTCTCCCTTGCTCTCCCTTCATTTAAAGAGACATGCACTGTGGTAATACTTACCACTGTCTCTCTCTCTCTCTTCATCCACCTCAGGGAGCAAAGATTGCTTTTCCTAATTGCCCGGCTTAGTCCTCCCCCTACCCTCCCGTTAAATCTCCATTGCCCTGCCCTCATAGAATAATTAGAGCATTTGTCGGTTAATGATATGGCTTGAGATGGTGCATTAAATGTCTTTGTTGCAGGTGAGATCATATAAAATCTGGTCTGTTGACCTTGTCACTTGATTATCCTGACAATTCTTCAATGGCTTCCATGTTATCTGTAAGACACAGTGGGCAACTTTTATTGTGGTGACTGGGATAAAAAGCTATTATGTTTTCAGTGATATGTCTTTACTTATATCATGCTTTTTAATAAATGTTAAGTATTTCTCCATTCCTAAATTTTTTTATTAATTACTTTAAGTAGCCTGTAAAGATGAAGGTTTCAAATAGTTATATATTTGTACTTGCGTGAAAATAAAGATATCATGTAAACATACCTTCAGTTTTGATCTGCGATTTGTGTTTAACAGTTTGTGAAGAAGAGGAGGGGAATTTATCCCTTCAATTAGAGGGGATCAACTCTGACGGAGCTGGGTAAAAATACTCTGACATGCTGCTTTGGCTCAGCAGGTAGCAGGAACCCAGGTTTCATGCAGTAAACAGGTCACCTACAGCTTGACTCCGAGTAGATTTCATTTATGTGATTCATTGCACTACATAAATGTGTTTGAGCAATGCTAACTCGTTGCTTCTGGTGGTTTAAGCTTATCTGGCTACTTTAGTGATAGCCTGCTGTCGACTTGACTAGCATTAGAGAAGGAGGGGGAGATTTTATGAAGTTGGATCAGCAGGCAGAGTGTGGGAGTGTTTGTAAGAGAGATTGCAGGGAAAGTGTGTGCATTCTTCTCACAACGATGTGTTTACAAGGTTGTCTCACTAACAACCACACATTCTTGAAAAGCCTACAAGAAAGTAATAATATGAGTTAGGCATCAAAAGACAAACAATATTGATAAGTATTAAAAATACATATTTTAGCCAAAAATAAACATACATAAGAACGAGTGCAATACCTGTAATAGTGTAGGCTTTATTCTGTCCTGATATCATCATAAAATTGTTAATTGGTGGTGGAATACATTTTAATGAATTGTGTAATTTTGCTGTAACATGGATGATTTGATACACACATATACGCTATGTCTGTGGCTGTGTAAGACCTGAGGAGCCTTACCATGAGTTTAAGCCCCAAGACACAACATCACTCAGAATTGTGAGTAAAATGGGCTGTGATGACTCATGCATGCTTGCAGCACAACTGAACAAATCTAGGCTGTTATTAAAAATTTGGAGAGTTATTAAATTAGCTCCCCTTAACTGCTTAACCATAGGGGCTGCAATAGCAGAAAGAGAAACAATTGCTTACTCAGGTTTTTTTTGGGTTTGATGCACATGTTAAATCGGCTCAAATGCTTGAGTATGTAGGGCAATCATTTGAATGTGAATTGCTTGTGAATTTGAATCTACATATGGATTAGACAAACATCTTTGGCATTCCTCTCACTAGCCAACTAATGGAAAAAAACACTCTAAAGCATGTCTCTTTTCCTGCTGATCACCGTAATTAACTTAATAACCATGCGCCACTATTTTCGTTGCAGCTAGCTTAACCTTGTGTAGTTCTAAAGCAAATTAATGTTTGATGAATTGGCCCTTAAAATGATACTTCACAATAACTGATACACACGAAATAAAAAAAATGACACACCTATTTCACACATTGACTTATAATTCTGAGTTCAGTAAAAGTTGTCACTTCTAGTCATTACCTATCCTTGTTTTCATGATGTATTTTGGCTGTTATTTAAAATGTTTGAGCACTCATTGCCATCCTTAATTTGTATCATGTTCGTTTTTATATCGGAGTAAACAAATGCAGACTATCTATCTTGAAGTACGTACAGTTTTTTCTGTTTTATTTAGATATGTAGACCAGTTCAAATTGCTGGCTTAATGTATTTCCAAAGCTTTTAAATCTAAACACTTGCCGCTTGAGCACAGAAACTGCTTCAGATTTTTTTCCAGTGAGAGCCAACTGCTCCCTCTAGCGTTCATTAATGATTACCAGCACAATTTTTGGGTAAATTTATTGGTTTTTAAATTGTACATATAATAATAATAATTTACAAATTAGTTATTTTCATATTTTGAGAATTTATCTTAATTGGGCTATCATATTATTGTATTTTTGAGATTTGTTTGTTGTGAAATTAGCCACTTTTTTAGTACGTTGTACATCAGTGTTGTTTTAGGAAAATTGGCAAAATTAGTTATATGGTAATATAATCCAACCATTTTCTTGAATGTCCCACAACAAAACATTCTGGATGTCTCCCTTTACTGGTTTAAAACCTTACATTTTTATTATACATATTTGAAACTGCTAGACCTATTTACGCAATTACTTGCATGTTAAGGTAATGAAGTATAAATGTCACCATATTGAATCAAAACATGTTTAGTAGATATTAAATATCACCAAACAACACTCGGGGACCAGCTGGACTATGACCAACTGAGAAACTAGAGACATATTACACTGAAAATACTATTGCACTGCTACCTTCTCTTTCATTATAAACATTGTCCAGTTTAATAGAGTATTGAAGTATTGACTATTTGTAATTTTGAGCCAGCATAAATCAGTATCATCCTATCAGAAAAAATATATAATACTTGGAACAAGGAAAAATAAAATACGGGTAATATTTAGTAAACTGGGCGACACGGTGGCTCAGTGGTTAGCACTATTGCCTCACAGCAAGAAGGTCGCTGGTTCGAGTCCTGGCTGAGTCAGTTGGCATTTCTGTGTGGAGTTTGCATGTTCTCCCAGTGTTCGCGTGGGTTTCCTCCGGGTGCTCCGGTCTCCCCCACAGTTCAAAAACATGTAGTATAGGTGAATTGAATAAACTAAATTGGCTGTAGTATATGTGTGTGAATGACTGTGTATGGATGTTTCCCAGTACTGGATTGCTGCTGGAAGTGCATCCGCTGTGTAAAACATATGCTGGATAAGTTGGCAGTTCATTCCGCTGTGGCGACCCCTGATGAATAAAGGGACTAAGCTGAAGGACAATGAATAAATGAATATTTAGTAAACTGAATCTAAAGAAATAGATGACGGAGTGGAAAGTGTTTAAGAACATAAAACATATTGGGTGAGGATATTTATACGACTTAGTCCTTGATTGAGCTCTGGGACAATTGGCGCCATCTTCGGGAAAGCTGACGTAATGAAATGACAAAACCAGAGATTTCCAATATTTGCCCAGAGCCAAAGGCATACTTCAAAAAGGGGATTTTCCTGTACTGCCACGGTAATAGTTATGCTAAATTATAGAGCATACCTCATGTCTAAAACGGAGTTATGAGTGTACTTCAAGTTAATGCGCCCTATCGCTTTAAATAATACAATATTTTACTGTCCACATCAAATATGACTGCAGGCGCATGAGAGATATGCAAGAATCGCGCTTTGGCCAATCACAGAGAAGAATAAGATTACTGACATACTGCTTATCCAATAGAAATCAGCCGGGGGCTGGATTTTGCGTAAAGTTCGGGATAGTGAACAGTTTGCCTTCTCGACGACAGGATAATGATAGGCAACTAAATCGGTGATTAATTCACTCCTGTGAACTGCAAATAAAAGCTGCGGATAAAGTGTCAAGTGTTTCTTTGAATGACGCAAACCAGCGTCCGACGAAGAGTTTAGAGTTTTACTGCGGTCCATTCGACAAGTCAAACTGTTCAATTTGGGGAGTTTTTCACACAAAATGTTTATTGCCCGACGGCGTCTCCTCTGCGCGTGCACAGCAGTGTCATTGATTTCATCTGGACAAATCGGTCTAATGGATACCGTATGATCTAAAAGAAAGGTGCTTGTTTAATGTGTCCTGGAGTCTATTGAATAACTGGCTGACGTGGGGATCACGCTGGGGGGCTGGCCGAAAAAGGAGAGTCACGGACGGGCAGAGGGGCTACGCCGCCGTGCGTCTGGGATTACAGTAAACACAGCTGGTTTCTTCAATAACCTGATAGGCTTTGATGAGAGAATGCAATCGCTAGCATACAAAACGCGAAGGAAACTATGTAGCACATCTTGTAAGGGTTTTGAGACGCTCAGACTGACCATTGCACATAAAGTTCATGGATGTTTACCTCAGTGAATGATCTGGAAGTTTGTAAAGTTTGAAAGGGCCACTGCTCTATGCAATTTGTTTTTAATATCTGACGCCTTTTAAGAGTGCTGTCTAAGATGGTTGAGAACCGATGCTTTGTTCAGAGAGAGGAGGTTTACCGCTGGTTCTCTGTGTTGAGTTCGGCGCAAAGGGCTGAGTTTCTCTGCGGCCTTTTAGACCTCTGCGTTCCCGTTGAGTTGCGCTTCCTCGGCTCGTGTTTGGAAGACCTGGCCAGAAAAGACTATCACTCTCTGAGGGATGCCGAAATTAAAGCCAACAACCCGGCTGACCTCGCCAACCTGGCCAACATCACGGATGATGTGGTTAGGAGCAAGCTGCTGGTCTCCCTCGCACTGCTCAGCTCGGACAACCGCGTCGCGGCGGGAGTTTTGTTTCGAACCCTCACTCACATCGACACCATCATTAACAACTATGGACTTCAGCTTAACGATGGCCAGACCAGAGAGCAGTTTCTGCTCCTCTTCACAATGGCCTCCAACCATCCCGCGTTTAGTTTTCATCAAAAGCAGGTGCTGAGGCAAGAGTTGACACAGATTCAGGAGATCCTTCAGGTGACAGTTGGAGAAGCGCCGTCGACGTCACACGGGGGCGGGGCCAGTGCTGCTTCTGTTCCAAACGTGAGCGCGACCCCGACCTTTTCTTCCTACATCACCTCATCCACCTTCAACTCTTGCCAGGCCGGATGTCCGTGCAGTAAGGTGGGAATGATGAAAATCTATTTTCTATTTTGTATTTTACTGTGAACCAGTTGTCCATGCTTATGTTTTTTTTCTCAATCAAACAAACAAAACCTGTTCATGCACATTCTGGTGGAAAAAACAGATATATCTTCACTCCAGTGATGTGACTTTGACCACCATTTTGTGAGACAAATAAGAAAATTAATACCCATGGTCATTCTTTCTGAAAATACGATGACGTTTCTTTTTGCAGAGGTTGTCAATAAGGCTATTTTTGTAAAGAATGTTCTGTTTCTTGCACAGACTCATTATGTCATTTCAAAAGATCTCAGTGTATTGTCAGAAACCATAAGTATTAATAACTTTGTATATGTTTTTGCTCGTAAAATGCTGGTAGTTGACTTTCATGAATAACCAAAAACTACAGTTCCAGCTGAAAATCTTTAATGTTCGTCTGATGAACAGCAGTCAGTGGCGTAGAGTACTGAAAAATCATACTTATGTAAAAGTACCATTACTTGCCTAAAAAGTATGAGTAAAAAGTAGACCGTTCAAAAGTACTTAAGAGTAGTAAGTTGTGAGTATTACGCTGTAAAAGCTGATGCATTTACATATAATTTGTCTGTGTGTAAACGTAACATTTTGTAGTGCATTTAGTTATTTCCCAGCAGGCACACAACATCATAAGACGTTAATATTACGTTAGATTTAGGTTGTGATGTCAGGTGACCAAAATTCAACGTCTAGTCAGCGTTTAAAGACAATGTCATTTCGATATCCAAAAACGTCATCAAATGACGTTGATATTTGGTTGATTTTAGGTTGTGCTGGAAAGTGACTAAAATCCAACGTCGAGCCAACATCTTAAACCAACATCATATTTGCATCAAATACTGACATTTATTCATCAGATATGGCAACCAAAATCCAACATTTGATAGACGTCATAGAGGTAACGTCCACACATCGTCAAGCTGTAACCTCATTAGACGTTGATATTTGGTTGATTTTAGGTTGGACATTGGACATTGAGGTCAGACTTACGTTGGGTTCTGATGTAAACCCAATTTTCATTTCCAAACAAAATGCAATGTCCCACGACGTTGGGTACAATGTCAATCTGATGTCATGACACCATTTCGGTCATCATACAGTAAACATTCATCATCTTCTCATCAGTCACATGCAGTCTCTTAAGGCCGGTTTATACTTCTGCGTCAAGCGCACGTGTATGCTACGGCGCAGCCTACATGTGGACGCATAGCCCCTCGCCGTAACCATTGGCGATGTTGACGTGCACCTCTCAAAAAATGTAACACGTACGCATAGCGTAAGCTCTGTGATTGGCCGGCTTGGTAGCGCTGAAGAGTGTGGGCGGAGGTTAGAGTCGCGCGCCCGATGCACAAGAAGATAGACAAGAAAAAATAAAGTAGTGCCTGCAGGTTGAAGGAAAGTAGTGGAGTAAATGTACCAATACTGCAATAAAAATACACTCAAGGGAAAGTAAAAGTACACATTTTTAAAACTACTTAGTAAATTACAATTTCTGAGAAAAACTACTCAATTACAGTAATTTGAGTATATGTAATTTGTTACTTTACACCACTGACAGCAGTACGTAAATTAGTGGAAGATTTTTCTTTTTGGTTGAACTTTCTCTTGAAGTTGTATTGCTTATAATTTACCACACACTACCCCACAGAAAGCACATAGTTTAAGCAGATCAAAGAATGTTGGAAGATAAGAGCATTATATTAAAATATAATGGGAGAGTTTTTGAATCTTTTGAATGATACAGTGGTTAATTTTAAATGTCTCCTAAAACTATTTTCTTGTGGACCATAACATAGTTCAAGTTGTCCAAAGCAACATATGGGTCAAGTGCCTCAAATCAACAATGCTGATGGTTCATAGATCACCCCTTGTGGGATTTGAACCTCCAACCTTTTTCTAACTAGCCTTAATCTATAAACACTAGTACTAGTAGTAGACCATACACCCCTAGAAATTCAGGTCAGCCCTGATTTATTTAACAGTATCTATAGGGAACACCAAGAGAAACAAAAATGAACTGAGGTCATCTGGCACAGACCAGCAATTGTGCCATAAGATCTCACACAACTCACAACAGAGGAGTGTTTACTATTCTATTGAATCTGCTCCACACTCCCCTGGGGGTTATAAGTCTAGGAATGATCTCAACGAATAAACGTCTGTAGGATGACATAAGGTTCACACTTGCACTTGCTTAAACGCAGCGTGTAATGTAATATTGTAAATGTATAATTATATTGTAACTCAAAAATGTTAGCTTGGTGAGTCAACAAACAGGCTTTAAAAACACTGACAGAAGCAGCGGGACATTAGGTCTTGGAATAACAAAAACCTTTCATTATAGAATACAATATGCAGGAGTTCTAGAGTAAATAGATGTTAAAATGACATGATATGTGATGACTTTATGCATACACTCTTATGAAGAATGTGGAATATCAATTTATTTGCTGTTGGCTGGTGTCAATCAACCTTCTCCTCAAGTCTTTGTTTTGTCAACATGCTGTCATCTTTTACACTATATATTGTTTGTGACATCTTAAAGGAATAGCTCACCCAAAAATGAAATGTTAATATCATTTACTGATGTTTTGGTTGCTCTAAACCAAATTGAGTTTTTTTTTGTTCTATTAAAAAGCAACAACAGCAGCAAAATGTATATTGATGAATGCTGGAAACTTGTAACAACTGACCTCCATAGTATTTGTTTTTCCTATTATGGAAGTCAATGGCTAGTTTTCCAACATTCTTCAAGATATCAACTATTGTGTTTAACAAAAAATCTAACTGGTTTGGAAACAAGCCCACTGTATTTAAATGAACATATTTATCATTTGGTTTCTGTGTAGACCTGCCTATTAAAGCATGAATTTAGTATAAGTATATACACTCACCGGCCACTTTATTAGGTACACCTGTCCAACTGATCGTTAACGCAAATTTCTAATCAGCCAATCACATGGCAGCAACTCAATGAATTAAGGCATGTAAACATGGTCAAGACGATCTGCTGCAATTCAAACCGGGCATCAGAATGGGGAAGAAAGGTAATTTAAGTGACTTTGAACGTGGCATGGTTGTTGGTGCCATACGGGCTGCTCTGAGTATTTCAGAAACTGCTGATCTACTGGGATTTTCACGCACAACCATCACTAGGGTTTACAGAGAATGGTCCGAAAAAGAGAAAATATCCAATGAGCGGAAGTTCTGTGAGCGCAAATGCCTTGTTGATGCCAGAAGTTAGAAGAGAATGGCCAGACTGGTTCGAGCTGATAGAAAGGCAACAGTAACTCAAATAACCACTCGTTACAACCGAAGTATGCAGAAGAGCAACACGTCGAACCTTGAGGCAGATGGGCTACAGCAGCAGAAGACCACACTCCTGTCAGCTAAGAACCGGAAACTGAGGCTACAATTCGCACAGGCTCACCAAAATTGGACAATAGAAGATTGGAAAAACGTTTCCTGGTCTGATGAGTCTCGATTTCTGCTGCAACATTTGAATAGTAGAGACAGAATTTGACATCAACAACATGAAAGCATGGATCCATCCTGCCTTGCACACTTTGGGCCCATTAGTACCAATTGAGCATCATGTCAATGCCACAGCCTACCTGAGTATTGTTGCTGACCATGTCCATCCCTTTATGACCAGACTGGCTTCTTGAACATGATAACGAGTTCACTGTATTCAAATGTCCTCCACAGTCACTACTATCTCAGTCCAATAGGGCACCTTTGGGATGTGGTGGAACGGGAGATTTGCATCATGGATCTGCAGCAACTGCGTGATGCTATCATGTCAATATGGACCAAAATCTCTGAGGAATATTTCCAGTACCTTGTTGAATCTATGCCATGAAGGATTAAGGCAGTTCTGAAGGCAAAAAAGAGGGTCCAACCTGGTACTAGTAAGTGTACCTAATGAAGTGGCCAGTGAGTGTATAAGTGTATATACTCAATGCAGAAGTATACATCAGGCTTACGGCAAAGGCTATGCAACTGTGTGAAGGCGATGCTGGATTTACCTCATGCACTCAATGCAAAAGTATGTAAAATAACATTTTTCACAAACTTTTGTTTTGGCATTTTAACTTCAGTAGGCTATAAGCTGTTATTGTACTAACAAGGCAGTTTTGAAACTAACAGGATGTTTTTAGGATGTTTTTAACTCTTATGTGTCAAAAGATTAAGAGAATTTTGATTTCCTACTTTGAAGTCTTTTGCAGCACCATGAGGAATTGTGCATGTTCAAAGTTAAGTTTGTGCTTTAAACACCACCGCTCCATCGACAGCAGGCAATGCATCGTTATGGCCTGCAAAATTCTGCTGAAGATGCATTGTTGACAAAATACGTCATTGTTGCCGCATTTAAATATCTCCATTAAGGAGTTATGCGTACAAACATGGACTCACGCAATGCTCACATCCTGCTGAATCGTGCTTGAGCTGGCGTAGTGGGAAAGTACCCTGTGAAGGCAGAGAAGGCGGTTTTATTTAGTGATTTGTTGGTTTTGGCTTTCATGAACTGAAGCTCAGCACATTTCTCCATGCTTAAATCAGCCCTCTGTGCAACTCTCCTGTGATTCATCAGGAAGCACCGACTGCTCGCTTGTTCAAGAGGCCTTTATACTAGCCTAAACATCAACAAAAACACATGCTCCTTTGTCTCGAGCATCTTTTTGTGATGCTTTAATTATAAGTGCAGAGATTTATTTAAATACAATTTCAGATGGCACTACTTTCAAGACTCCATGGCCATCTGTATTGGACCCATTTAGCACTTTCTACAAATTTTGTTTTTAACCCTTTTTGTTGACGACGTTTTCATCCACTCTGGGGTAATTTTGAGTCTAAATTTCGACAAAATCTTTTCTTTGTTTCAGCTAGTGGAATGATTTTTGGAAAAAAGCTTATTTTGACACATATTTTGAGAAAATGCTTTGAATAAAAAAAAATATTACAACCATTCACTCTTTTTTACAACCCTTTACAAATTTACAACCATTTTGTTGTGTTACGGAAGAAAATATCCACTAAATTAAACTGCTGTACAAATGCATCTGATAATTATTTTTTTCAAAATTGTTTTGCATAAATCTCCTAATCAACTTCAGTCCCGATCAAAACTACTAAATTGTTTAGAAAGTTACAAGATTTTAACTCATTAATTGCTAAATTTATAAATTATGACACCAATTTGGTGAAAAAAACACACAAAATAATGTATTTTCAATCTAAACAGTAGGTAATTGTGGACTGGATTTTTTTTTACCTTTTAAAAGTCTTGGACATGTGAAACAACATTGCCTTTGATGCATTGTTTTTGATTGATTTAAATATTTTCTCCCTAGATTACTGTTGGTGGCTGTTTTTGCCCCGTTGACTTCCATTATAACCACATTTTTTTGATTGCAAAACCATGACACCATATAATCATGCATTATTGATTATTTCCCTGTTGTGAAGAGGTAAAATTCGTAATTTTTACTGTTTATCATCAGTTGGCACCATTAACTCTTTTAATAGCCCTGTGCAAAAAAAGAAGCGTAGTTTCTGGATTTGATAAGGAGTATAACAGCAAATTAAAGTGTGTGTATGTGTGAGAGTGACCTTTGCGCACTTACCTCGATGTGTCTGAGAAAATCAAAATATGCTCTCAGAACTACACAGAGTAAACAAAAACATTGTTTGGTGTATTTATGCACCATCAAATGTGGTTATAATGAAAGTCAATGGGGCAAAAACAGTCACAAGGAAAATCTAACAATGCACCAAAGCCAATAATCGTTTACATGTACAAGACTGTGATAAAAGGTTAAAAAAAATCCATTCCACAATTTCTTTTTATATTGAAAATACAACATTTTAGTGTTTTTTTTTCACCAAATCAGTGACATCATTTGTAAACTTGGTAATTAAAAAGTTTTTTTTAAACATTTAGTAGTGTTGTTCAGGAATGAGGTTGATTTATGCAAAAATAATTGACAAATAATATTTATCGGATGCATTTTTACAGCAGTTTAATTTAGTGGATGTTTTTATCCCTAACATAACAAAAGGGTAGTACATTTAAACAGTGCACAAGGGTTAAAGCAAAAGAACACATGATCAGTTCCATGCAAATGTCAAACTTGCCATGAAAAAAATTAAGATTTCAACAGAATAGAGAAACCTTAAATAAAAAAACAATATAAACTGCAGCTCTTTCAGTAATTTAATATTCACTGAAAAACATTGCAATGTGTCAATCAGCAGCTTGACATATTCAAAAGATCTAAAGAGATAGTTCGCCCATCATTCACTTGTTCCAAACCTGTTTGTCTTTTTTTTATTCAATTTAATTCATCTTTATTTCTATAGGGCTTTTACAATGTAAATTGTGTCAAAGCAGCTTCACATGGAACATTATAGTAAATTGAAACAGTGCCAGTTCAGTTTTTTTAGAGTTGAATTTCAGTTTTTTGAACACAATAGAAGACATTTAGAAGAAAACTGGATACCTGTAACCACTGACATCCATAGTATAAAAAAGCACTGCAGTGTTTGGGTGTTCTGTGTTTGTCGTTAATGTTCGGTTCAGTAATTAGTCTACCCAAATGTGTACATTCCTTACAAAGTATATGAAACTGATCAGTTAGTTCTTGACATGCGGTTTTCAATTGGTGCGCCTGGGAAATGCGAGCTTGCTCCCATAAGCGCTCCCAATATGTGAACAGCCCCATAAGCAGCTACGCTTCTCTTCACATTCAGAAGATGCCTTCTTCACTCCCGATCCTGCACAATTCCAATTAAGCCTGTTTAGGCTGAGTTGGGCCGCTGTATTTTTGGGCGGCGGTGTCCTTCTTGGCGACAAGTATTGTCTTAGAAGGCTTTCTCTTCAAATGCTTGAGGAAGTTGCTGGTCAAGATAAAAGCAGTCAAAAGTTCTTTAGAGACTAGACATAGACTGAATTTCACAACAATATTTTTGTTTTTACTCTCAATGAAATTAAAGTAATGTCTGTATTTCCACTTGAAGAAGCAGCCGCTCTAAACAGCAGCTATTTCAGTTTGCGTTCTCCAGCAATGTAAAATCGCATGTTTATTAACAGACGTTGCAGCGGAAAACGTGATTTAAAGGAAGCATTTTATTCTTCTAAATATTATATTTGTAACGTAACGCAATTACACTAAATTAGTAAATGTAATCAAATTACACAAATGTAAAATGTAATTCGTTACATTACTGTGTTTCCCAAAAATTTAAATAGAATACAGTAATGTGTTTCTGTGGAACACGTTACACCCAACTCTGACTGTAAAATACTTGCTTACACAAAAAAATGTAGAAACGGTTTCGCTATTTTGGTGAAAACTTAATTTATTATTATTACAAGGTTGACATTTGCATGCACTTGCTCTTTTACAATTTCTTTGTTACTATTGTTTTACTATTTGTTACTAACATAACTATTGTTATTCTGACCATTTGTCTCTTTCTGAAAAGAGCTATAAATGACAGCGTTTTTATTTGACATTTTTGACAGTAACATTTTACTCAAAGCCCATATTTAAAAAACCTTTAAATAAATAGAAATTGTGAATTGTATCCTTTTTTTCCCCATCGCTGTATTTAGTTTCCATGGCTGTAAACAACCAATTCTATTCTTAAATGCTACACCCACATTTCACAATAAAATCACTTCCTCTGCATTTTTCTTGGAAACAGACTTTTCTATTTTACTCTAAGTTACAGCATGTCATATTTAGGCCTGTCACAATAATCAATATATCGACTTATCGCACAACACATGGACAGGACCTCAATCATTTTTAGTAATGCAATTTATATCCATACATAAAAACCAATTCTAGCAACATTTTAGCTGATATCAACTTCTTTATCTCTATTGGAGGTGGAAGTGTCACTATGATAAAAAAAACACTATAGTATTTACTATAAATTACTTTGGTATATTTTCATGTGGGTGTCTGACAACTGAAAATAGATCCCGTAGCAAATATCGCAGCCTCTGTTGCTTTTTTACCTTGCATTTTTTTGTTAACATTTATTATTTATTTAGGATATGTCTTTTCACATTCTGATTTCAATGCCTAATTATTAAAATAATAAAATTACTATAATTAAATGTTCTTATAATAAAATATAATGTGTTCTTTGGAAGAGTGTACTTGCATCATAATGATATTATATTGCCATTCTGGTATTATATAATGAGTGGCATATGTAAGTCTTAAATTGACAATAGTATTTACAATACGCAATTTACACTTACCGGCCACTTTAATCGGTACACCTTACTAGTACCTAGTTGGACCCCCTTTTGCCTTCTGAACTGCCTTAATCCTTTGTGGCATAGATTCAACAAGGTACTGGAAATATTCCTCAAAAATTTTGGTCCATATTGACATGATAGCTTTACGCAGTTCCTGCAGATTTGTCGGCGGCACAACCGTGATGCGAATGTCCCATCCCACCACATTCCAAAGGTACTTTATTGGATTGAGATCTGGTGTCTGTAGAGGCCAATTGAGTACAGTAAAACTCATTGTCATGTTTAAGAAACCAGTCTGAGATGATTTGCGCTTTATGATATAGCGCATTATCCTGCTGGAATTAGCCATCAGAAGGTGGGTACACTGTGGTCATAAAGGAATGGACATGTTCAGCAACAATACTTAGGTAGGCTGTGGCGTGGACATGCTCAGTTGGTACTAATGGGCCCAAAGTACTAATGGGCCAAGAAAATATCGCTCACACCATTACACTACGACCACCAGCCTGAACCGTTGATACAAGTCAGGATAGAGCTATGCTTTCATGTTGTTGATGACAACTTCTGTCCCTACCGTTCGAATGTTGCAGCAGAAATCGAGACTAATCAGACCAGGCAAAGTTTTTCCAATCTTTTATTGTCCAATTTTGGTGAGCCTGTGCGAATTGTAGCCACAGTTTCCTGTTCTTACCTGACCGAAGTGGCACCAGTATGGTCTTCTGCTGCTGTAGCCCATCCGCCTCAAGGTTGTGTGTTGTGCGTTCAGAGATGCTCTTCTGTATACCTCATTTATAATGAGTTATTTGAGTTACTGTTGTCTTTCTATCAGCTCGGACCAGTCTGGCCATTCTCCTCTGACCTCTGGCAACAACCTTTGCTTCCACAAAACTGCCGCTCACTGGATATTTTCTCTTTTTCAGACCATTCTCTTAAAACCCTAGAGATGGTTGTGTGTGAAAATCCCAGTAGATCAGCAGTTTCTGAAATGCTCAGACCAGCTCATCTGGCACAAACAACCATGCCACATTCAAAGTCACTTAAGTCACCTTTCTTCCCCATTCTGATGCTCGGTTTGAACTGCAGCAGATCGTCTTGACCATGTCTACATGCCTAAATGCATTGAGTTGCTGCCATGTGATTGACTGATTTAAAAATATATGCGTTAACGATCAGTTGGACAGGTGTACCTAATAAAGTGGCCGGTGAGTGTATTTTGGTGCAATATATCGTACAACAAAAAATAAGATATCGTAAGAGCCAAGTCATATTTATTATTGAAAATGCTCTGTAAAGTCTGTATCATCTCAACAGCATTTCTTTGGATAATGCCTAAAATGACGCAGATTCGCTTTTTTGTGTGCTGTCTTGTTCTTCTTTGTCTGCTCAAAGCGGATTTACTCAGTGGTACTTTTCCAAAGTCTTTACTCCTCTGTGTTGTGATCCGCAATTCAGCTGAGGCTTCAACAGAAGGGCATGTTTTTTTTTGGAGAGGAAGAGAAAAGTGGAGATTTGGCAGCGTGGGATGTGGATGTGGCAGTGGTGGACTGAACGGCAGTCCTAATTGGTTTCAGAACTGGCTTTTACTAGCTGCTGTGCTTAGCATATGTGGTACCGGCATCCGTTTACTCCTACACTGCTTCAGCAAAGCTGGAAAATTAGAGCAAAAATGGGAGGAGCTTAAAGTATTTCACTTCGAATTGGTTATTGTTGGGATTGCAGTAGTATTTTTCTGATGAAACAAAACTTGAAGGTGAATAATATTTTTGTTTGTATGATACATTTTGGATTCTTGGATGAACGGCTTTGAAGTTGTGATGAATGACGTAACAGTGCATGTGTTGTGTTGGCTTGATTACCAGGATGACTAATTATGGAACAGTCATGAACTACCAGGAAGTCCATGATTCACTTCTTTTATGCAAGGCAGTTGTTTTGATTTATTGAATGTCAAGATTTTACCAAACACTGTAACAAAAACTGTTTTGCAATCTGATTATTAGTCTAAACCTTTTGTTTTTTGATTTGGTGCAGTGTGTATTGAAGCTATTGTCTGTCTTAAAGTAAAAAAAATTTCAGTGAGTTGAGATTCATTGAGTTGGTTTTGTCAGGATTATTTTAATATCGGCAAGTCTTTCTTTTTTGAAGTTTTTTATTTTCTAATAGTTTGACTTAATGTGAAGTATTGATTATTTTGCTGTCTTTTAAATAATTTTTATAGTAATTATTTTACTTGAAATTTTAAAAATTTTCTAAAATATGTCAGTATAAGTTTATACATTGTTTTAGTTTTAGTTTAGAACCGTGGGAGGACAGTGGGACGCTACAATTTTTTACAAAGAACCGTTGCACCGCTAATACAATATATATA
>CAIGQZ010033231.1:8903516-8922142 GCA_903798205.1 Danio tinwini
ACACACACACACACACACACACACACACACACACACACACACACACAATATCAGCACTGGTACAGCCTCTTCATCCTATTACTCCGCCCACACTAGGACAAAAGAGGGACTACACTGCAAAAAATGCTTTTTTGAAAAACAAAATTAATGTATCTAGTCCAAATATCTAAAAACATTTATATCAAGAAACATTTTCTTGGCAAGCAAAACATAATGTCTTGTTTTCAGAAATAATATGCCAATATTAAGTCAGTTTTTCCTCAAAACAAGCAGAATAAACTGCCAATGGGGTAAGCAAAATAATATTGTTTTTCCTTTTGAAATATGATTATTTTTCTTACCCCATTGGCAGATTATTTTACTTGTTTTAAGGAAAAACTCACTTCAATGTGGCATATTATTTCTTAAAACAAGACGATATGTTTTGCTTGTCTAAAAAATTCTTTATGATTAAAGAATTTTTAGATATTTGAACTAGAAACAAGACAAAAATCTAAGTAAGAAAAGCTTTTTTTGCAGTGTGAACAACTCACTATAGTTTGACAAATATTGCAGCTGTTGGACAATATAATTTACTTTTTAGGCTTTTTTAGGCCAGAATGTAGTTGTTTGGATTGCAACTATGCAGTTTATTTATAAAGATAGTGCCTATTTTAAATATTAATAATTTCGAAGATTCAACGCGTTGACATCCATCAGCCTGTCATACTGAGCAGAGCAAAGACAGTTGACGTTCCGCCACAAGATGGCGACAGAGACCGCATTGTAAGCCTTTAGAGGAGAAAAACTCAGCGTAAATTTTAAAGTACAGCTAATCAAATCATTAGAAATGAGGTAAGTGACATACTAAGACATCTCTATCTTTTGTATGGTGTAGTGCTATGTTTAAAACATAGTAATCTGCTAGTGTTTGCTTTGCTGTGGCTTTTTCGGGGTTAATTATTGTGATCTCCTAATTGCAACAGAGAAATACTGGGAAATCTCTGTAGACTGATGGCATTTCATGCCATCTTCATGCCTTATAATCTTAAAATGTGAGCAAAATAACTTGTTTAGTCATCACTTTAGATATCACGCTACAGAATCATTCAAATACTAGCTCTAAAGTGACATTGGTGAATTAGCAATAGTTTCTGCTGTTCTGACGTCAGCTGCAGATGTGAATTAATGGCAGAAGTAGTTCCTCATACAAAGGATTTTTGAGACTCTCCGTGTTTGATTTTCTTCTTTATTTACATGATTATGCTGTCGAACAGTTGTATAAACACAATATCACACTCGTAGCAGTGCGATATGGCTGTATATTGTCACTGGTGGGATACTAAGGCACACGGCCTGCAGCCTTGAGCTGACGCACCTCCCACCAGTGTCGATATACAGCCATCATTGAGCATAATTTACATTGATATTTCATTCATTCAACCATTTTCCTTTGGCTTAGTCCCTTTTTTGTCAGAGGTCACCACAGTGGAATGAACCAGCAACTATTCCAGCATATGTTTTATGCAACGGATGCCCTTCTAGCTACATTAATATTTATAGTTTTTTAAGTTCATGTTTATTTAAAAATGTATTTATTACAATATAATTGTAATTACATAATATTTAGTTATATGTTGTCTGTAAATCTAGCATGTGATCAGATGTCTATATATTCTTTTAACCTCAGTAATGGGGGTTGTGTGATCCATTCATTGCATATCTATACCATCACATAATGGAAATGTCAGTTCAGTTCAGGGTTTGTGCTCAGCGGGTGCGCAGGAGCCGCTGCTCACTGGAATCTAGTGCTGTTTGCCTGGACCCAGCATGGCCAGAGCAGAGACACACTGTTGTTTTGTCTGCTGGTAATTTAATGCTTCTTCGCTGCATTACATCATGAGCCTCACCGCATGCCTTCAGCTCGAGCTTTAGGCATCCGTCAACAGATACACACACACATATAGACATGCACACATATTCATACAAACACCCTCACACACGCACACAACTAATGTTTCACAAGGCTTACTTTACAGACAGGAAAATATCCAAAATATTGGTTCGCTTTTATCTAACATACTTGACTCTGATTGGATATCGACTTTATAAATCTCAGTTTTTTTTGTTACACCACCAAGTTCAAAGATGGTGAAAACAGCTGTTCCTTATGGAATCTCACAATGATAACAGACATTTCCACCATCTTAAATTCCCAAACTGTCAGTTTTTGATGTTTGTCTGGTAAATGTTGACATTTTGGGCCATTTGAAACTCGATAACTGTGACTAATCGCAGGAAATAAATGACATATATTAATAAAATGGAAAACAGTTTTTCAGTATCCACATAAGCATTACAGAGATTTATGCTAACAACTTGCTACATGTTAGAAACAGGCATATACAGTACATGCTATTTGTGCCATATAAAACTCAAAAACCTTTGTGATGGAAAGTAACTAATCGCCAGTGTTGTGCAAGTTACTTCCAAACTGTAATACATTACAGATTACTTGTTACTGTTATTTAAAAGTAATCCCTTACATTAAAATATTACTGTCTCAGAATTGTAATATGTTACATTACTCTTATATTACTTTTTAGTTACTTTCACTAAAATAACTACAGAATTAGATCTTAACATTCTAAAACTACCAAATGTACTGCAGAGCATGGTACATCCCGTAGAAAGCGATATGATGTAGCAGACTGACTGTGACCTATCCAGACTACTAACAATATAGTATATAACTGGCAATGTGAAGACTCTAAACAAAACAAGAAAGGACGACAGTCAGATTCACAAATGATCTGTTAGAAGTATGGTAGAGGTAAAGTGGTTATCTGGCAATATCTGTGAATAGCTTGACTATATTCATATTAGACACAACAGGCCTACTGTATATGTAAACTCCAATGCCATGACAAAGTGCAGATTTCTTTTCTCTTCTTATTGTTGCCATTATAGTGCTCACTTTTTAATTCATGTGGCTCACAACACAAAACTGTCATGCACAAAGTGATGATAAACATAGCTTTCTCAATATAATGCTCGTGCACCGATTTCCTCACCGATTTATCTGATGGAGCGAGAGCAGATCATTCGCACTTGAGCAGCCGTGTTTTGAGTGCACGCGAGGAGTTTTGTCCACGCATAGAGGTAATACCGGCGCGTTCGATCGCTCGTATTACATGAATGCGCTCTCGACCTGTCAGTGAAATAACGCCATATGCACGTACATCCATCTCGCGAATGTACTGTCTTCTGCCATTTTCATCTATTTGCCGATTTTCCGCTGCGCGTTAGGGCTTAACGTTACTGTGAACCGGGCTGAGCCAATAACCCTGGACCTCGAACAGGAAATAGAACTGCTGTATTTTTTTTTGTTAATGTCTTGCGGGCGAAACGTTTGTTGTAACGCACACGTTACTGAACATGTACAGAGTAAAATATTACTGAAAATGTATTAGTAATGCCTTACACTACTGCGTTACAAGAAAATGTAATACCTTACTGTAATATATTACTTTTGTAACGCATTACTCCCAACACTGCTAATCGCAAGATGTAAATAACATATTTAATAAAGTAGAAATACAGTTTTTCGGTATCCACATAAGCATTTATTTTATTTATGCTAGCAACTCACTACATGTTGTAAATGGGTGGTACATGCTAACAATATGCTAACTCATGTTAGCAACATGCTAAAGTTTAGAAACATACCTGCCAACACTTCCGTTTTTCCCAGACTTCCGTATTTCAGACCCACCTCCCAGTTTGTCATTTCTCCCGGAAAACTCCCGGAATTTCAACCCCTTCCCCCAGTCCTCAGGTGGTTGGTACAATCTGTAACAACCCCATTCACATGGGGCTTCAGCGTCAGCACTTGACAAAGGGCGTGTCTGAAGTTGGGGCTGATGCGATTGTCATAGCAGCGTCAGCCAATGAAATTAGTTAGCAATCGGATACTGTCTGAACTGTTGTATTTGCATACAACGACCTGATTGGCTGGCGCTTCTGTCGGCAATTGAAAAGTTGAGAAAGTCACAACTTCTGCAGCAATCAACGGCAAGTGAAGTGGCGCAGACGGATCCACAATGCAGTGCGTTGAAGCTGACGCCTCTTGTAAATGGGCCGTGACACCCCCGGATCGCCGACAGACCTGGCACCCCTCCAGGTCGCTCTGCCCACCATCCGATCACCAACCACGTTCACGTGCGCGCCGCTTGCACAACATGTGCACGTCCCTGCTATATGCGCGTCGTGCAAGTCATGTGCCTCCATTGGAAATGACAAACTTACACCCTGAGCTTATTGGCACTGCTTACAAGGCAGATGCTCAGCAGCCAACATATTAATAAAACTTTAAAGCTTCATACCGAAACTTTTTTTATCGATATTGACAATAGTGTTCGGTCAATAAATATCGATACTGATTCTATCGCCCAGCCCTACGTAAGCAGGATGCTTTGAACTTCCGGTCAGCAGCTTGATGCATATAAAGAATCACATTTGGACAGCTTTGAAATGATTGTTTTAATCTATTTTACTTGCTTTTAACATCTTTGAACTAATGCTGCGATTGATCAGCGGCACCTCCTCGTTTGATCATTTAAAAAAATGTGATCTAATGGGAGTGAAAACAACTGCTGCAAGGCATTTACTCTTACTATCAGATGGCACCTTCTGCCATTTAAATGGAGCATTGTCATCACTAAAGTGAGCATTTTCTCTTCTTTTCAAATATATAACCAACCCAAACAAATATAATTCACCAAAATGTTTGACAAACACATAGGTACTGTACCCCTAACACAACACATTGATTAAACAAGTGGCACAAAGTGAAAATAAAGTGGCCTTTTGAAATGACAGAAAAACACATGGTAAATACTAAACAACATATACTAACTGAATAAAACATAAACGGCTCGTGATTATAATCTATATGAAATTGAGCCAGCATAGTGTCCAGCAACATACTTTTATTGGTAATTTTTGTAAATCGCATGGCTCACATACCTGTTAAGTTTCATGCCAGCAATAGCCTATGGTTTGCTCTATAATGCAGGGATGCATTGTGTGTGTTATGTGTGTTTGTGTGGGTGTGTGCATTTAAGAGCTCATTGAGCACAGTATAACAGTTGACAGGTCACATCTTATCTGACCGTGGACAATGAATTAGGAGAAGGTTTTTTTCTCCCTCGCTTTAACGGCATTTGACAGAAGTATAATGGCTTTAACACACATCTTTGAAAGTAAAGTTGTGCATCACAAAAGCACTATGTAAGCCACTAAAAACGTTACTTTTGGATCGATAAGTCCAATTGAGAAACGCTATAAACAGAAGTTCTAAGCATCCTACCAGAAAATGCTGGTCTTTGTGGCACCCTCCATGCAGCAACGAAGAAAAAAGGTCTATATGAACAATGTTTTAGTTTACAATTAGTTTCTTACAGTTCATATTTAGTAAATTTAGTAAAGTGTTACTGGTTGAAACCTAATGTGCCAACTAGATCTTAAAATGTATGGAAAGAGTCTTAAAAAAGGTGTTAAAAGGTATTGAATTTCACTCTTTGATTCCTGTATATACCCTGATAAACGTTTGTCATCAAACTTTATCATCTATTTACCATTAATCCATTCACAACACTCTGGATTGTGAAACCATCAATAGATATGCGTGTGTATGAATCTACATGTGCTTGTCTACTATCTGTGTGTATAGCTATTGTGTCTGTACACTATGAGTGTAGTGTAGTGTTCGCTAGAGATGTGACGATGGCAGAGCCTTGGATTATCTGGCCTGCCATCAGGTATTTGCTGAGCGCAGAGAGTAAAGTTTATGTTTGTGTTAAGTTTATGTTGAGTTAAGTTAAGTTTATGTTGAGTTAAGTTTGTGTGTATTAAAAATATATAGAAATGGTGAGAGGTGTTGCAATTGTTGAGTTGTGTCAATGCAGTGGGAAGGCAACTTTTAGGGCACTTTCAATAGTTTACTCATCGTTTAAATATACATGGCTTGCTGCCAACTTAAATGTGACTCTTTTTCTCTCAACACAATATAATATTAGATGTAGGTTGTTCATTATGAATACTATTAGAATTAGTTTTATTTGTATATTCTGATTTTGATAATGATGATGATGATCGCCTATATTTTCAGTTTTTTTAAGCTTGTTCTGGTTACGGTTACATTTAAAGGATTTGCTTCCAACTTTATTCTGACATTTCATTTTTTCTCTCCACATAATATAATTCTCAATCTTTATAATATATGCCATTATACTTTGTGGTTTATTTAATAATAACTGTGTATAAGATGCAGTTTTGCTTTATAGTTTTTACTCTTATGATATGAATCGAAGGAAGCAAGATGAAATGAATAAAATATGAAAACACAGTCTTTTGGCTCAATTTTAATGATCTAGGTGCAAAGTCTAAAGCGCATGGCACAAAAGCATTAAGGGCATGTCCGAATCCAACTTTTGCTATTTTAAGGACGAAAAAAATATGCTCTGCTCCCCAGCGCATTCTCTTAATGAGTTCTGGGTGTGTTTTGAGTATAACGTGCATTAAACCAATCAGAGTCTCATCTCAAAATACATTGAAAAGTCAGTTGCATCGCGCCATGGCACATTTGCTATTTACATTGGGGACTTTATAAGTGGAAAACTGAATGCTTTACTAGTGAAAAAGCATTTAAACAGACCATCTGCAGTGCGAGGATAAAGAACAAGCCTCCTCCATTCAGCCTCTTTACTTTTTCCTTACTTTGCTTATTACCTTACTCCTTTAGTTTTGTAGAGTAGGGAAACAGTGTTGTTCGCACGCCACTGAAGACATCCATTAGCCTACATATTTAATTTTGTTTGTTAAGCGCAAAGATTTGTTTCAAAACTATTTCTAAATTCAGTTCTATAAACGAATAAATGAACAATAATAATGAAGTGTGGTCAAAAAACTGAGTTATATACAAACACACTTCCTATTCGTATGCCCCATATGAGGATGCTTACATCTCCAAAACCCGACAGGTGGACAAATCTAAACTTGGTTTTATTAAAACAAATATAAATATGCATATAATAAATAATACTGATAACAATAATAACATTATACATATGCAAATTGTGGGCATCATGGTGGCGCAATCGGTAGCACCATCGCCTCACAGCAAGAAGGTTGCTGGTTTGAGCTCTGGCTGGGTCAGTTGGCATTTCTGTGTGAAGTTTGCATGTTCTCCCGGTGTTAGCGTGGGTTTCCTCCGGGTGCTACGGTTTCCCCCACAGTCCAAAGACATGTGCTATAGGTGAATTATATAAGCTAAATTGGCCGTATGAGTGTATGGGTGTTTCCCAGTGTTGTGTTGCGGCTAGAAGGGCATCCACTAGAAGGGACTAAGCCGAAAAGAAAATTATTGAATGAATGGAATGGAGATTGTCATGAATAAACTGAACGCTAACGATTTATAACGCGGTTTGGAAAAGTCAAGGTTTTAAAATCTTAAAAATTTTCTGTAATACCGTTCCTAATGTATGTGTATTATTTTTTTATTTTTTTTTTTTTAAAGACAACAGTACCTCCAGCAGAAAAAATATCCAAAGATGTCATAGAAGTAAAGAAATTAGTGTTTTAGAAACTAATGAAGACAGCAGAAGTCAATGATTCATTTGAATTATTTAGCCTGACATGTTTACTGTTCCAAAATTTCTAATTTCAAAGGGGAAAAAGTTAAATTTTTTTACCCAGACCGTTAAAAAGATTATATTTTAGAGCAGTAATCACAATACCGTAATACCGTAAAACGTTATATTTTTATCCAAGGTTATCATACCGACAGAATCTTATACCGGCCCATGCCTAGTTCTGTGTGTATTAAGCAATGTGTTTGGACCTGCATAGGCACATAACTGATGCGCTCTGTGCTGGACTTTAGACCAGCTTTTAGTTGGTCAATGGTGCTGTCTATTACAGTTCCTCAAAATCGCAACAAACCAGCACACCCATGAGGCCACAAAGTGGCGCAAACGAATTTGCTATTCAAACAACGTGCCGCAAAATGTGAAAATTAGGGTTGCGCTGGTCAGAAAATAGCAACAAATCACACCAAACATGTCTTGCGCCTTATATGTGTGTATGATAGGACCCTTAGATTTTCTAGATATAATAATTACTGTATGATTTTTCTTCAGTTCTGGTCACTTTCATTACATGATTTACATCATTTACTAAAGTAATGCTGTCAGAATAGTCCCTTGACTGAGAGCAGAAGTATTACAGCAACTTATTCTGGAGTTTTCTTAGAAAATACAAAGTTCCTCCTCCTGAGTCATGACTTTTCATGAGCGATTTCAGGATGCTTGAATTGGCCTGACAGGATGTTGACTTTGAAAAGGAATGAAAGCAAAGGGAAATGACTGAATTGCATTTCAAAGACATTCAACAGTCACTCAAAGTTTGGTGACAAAACACAAATGATTTAATCATGAGTTGTTTTCTTTATTACTCAACTATTACACCAATCCTAAACAGATATTTCAGTAAAGTTACAACAATTTAAAAGGGGTTGTAGGTTTTCTATGAAGTACCAGATGAAGCAATAAAGAAAGGACAGCAGCTTGTTCAGGTCAGCAGCAGCTGTACAGATCCATGAATTATTAGAGCTCAGTGCTGAAAGCTCATGTTGAGGGCAGGAGAGGTGGCAGGTGGGTACCCATAATGCACCTGTGCAGAGCGTGAAGGTTGAAGAGTGCAGTGATGCCTGCAGTGAAAGGTCAGAGGAGGGGGGAGAAGAGTAATTTTACTGCAGCACTTTCTTTATATTACACAGATTTTTATATTGTAAAAGAAATAATGATGACAGTAACAATAATATTTAAAGCAAAAGGAAGGAAAGTCATGACGTGGTCAAATATGTTGACACACTCTGAATTTAATGCACACACACAAGCAGTGAAAACACACAGTAAAGTAGTGGGCAGCCATTGGATCCCATGACTTGCGACCTTCCCATCATATTTGATATTATTTCTGATATATTGTACTTTATCTTATGTTTTCACTACTTTATGTGTGTGTGTATTTATTTATTATGCACATATATAATCAGTTGACCGACTTTTACATTTTTTTGTAACAAAAAGAGAATCGTACTAATAATCCCCCATTCATTTAGCACAGCAACTTTATCGCTGCTTGCCGCCAGTGGCCGGTGGTCAGGTTGCAAGTAGGCATCCCTTCTACTTGTTGTCTAATTACGTTTATGGATGATGTTGTGAAGGGAGTCTTAAGGGTGATTTATACTAGACACATGGCGAATGTGGCGTCAACATGGCTTTCGACAGAAATTGCTTTAGGTGCATGCGACTTAATTTTAGCTAGAGGTGTGCTTTGAGTTTCTGGCCGAGCTGGTGAATGAGCATGTACCAACACCTTTAGGAATCCAAAACAGCTGCCTGATGTTAACACTGTTGCCAGCTATTTTCAACGAAAAGGCTCTAAGATCTGCCCGAAAAGTCGCTAAAAGTTGCTAGATTACATTACACGCATATTTGCATATTACTGACATCATCACGTTCTACCATTTCTGTTTAACAGCCTATGGTAAATAAATGGGGTATTTATATTTGCACTACGCTTTATGCAAGCATGTCAATTGAACTAAATTTATTGCTGTTTGAATACAGTATATCATTATAGATGAGTAATGAATTTGCAGTAATCTCTCAGACATAACAAACTCAGACAAGTTTTGAAACTCTCACTTAAAACATCTCTGATTGTGAACAAGAAAAGAATAAACGGTCAAATCAAATTGTTAAAATAAAGGAGAAGCAGATCGGTTTGTCTGTACAAGGGAAATACCTTCACACTGCCGGTGCTAAATCATTTGCCGTCGGTACGCAGAGGGGTGATCTGCTGTCAAGCTGCAGGTGGGAGAGGCTGCTGTACGAGGACTGGCCCGCCTGTCAGTGCACTGAGGCGGGGGAGGGGCCGGCGGCATCACCCGCAGCTCGTTGAGAAGAGTAGAAGCGGTAGAGTAATGGACAAACGACAGTCTATAAAAATCTCCAGTAACACACAAAAAAGTTGCTAGATTTGTCGCTAGTCGCTCTTTTGAAAATTTTCCGCTAGGGGGGGTCTGAAAAGCCGCTAAGTTGGCAACACTGGATATTAAGTTCTTTTGGGTTTTTTTTGCACCTTTGAGAAACAACAATAAATATATTCTCTGTACAGATTGTCCAAGACTTTTTAGTAATTTTTTTAGTTTTTATTGTATATAAAATTTTACATTAAATACACAGTTTGCTTGAATATATAAAATGTAGCACAACCTATTCAGTTTATATATAATCAATTAATTTAGCAATGACTTTGCCTTCATGACAATTAATGTCGTCATGAAAATTAATTAGAGTTGTTTTCTGTTGATACAAATACTACTACAAAGGCTTACAAATTTATAAAACCCTCTACAACTTGCGCAGTCAGCGGATGCTTGCATTGCAGAGCGAGAAGATAGTATAAATCCAGCTTCATGTATACAAAGAATTGGCATTGCCACTAAAAACAAACATTTGAGGGAAATCTGTACATACATTTTTAATTAAGGAAGAGCTTTTTTTTTCATTGCGGCTATATATATATATCTTCGACAAAAAGACAACGCTGGTCTGTCTTGTTTTAGTAAACTATTCAGACTCTAGTCAACAAAGCAAGTACCAATGGCGGGTGCTGGAACACCTAAATGAAGTCACCCTCATCCTAAATTGCTTGTGAAAGTCACTTCTTATTTGCATAAAGTTGAAAATTTCGGAACATTTTTGCATGTTTCCGTTAGCTTGCCATGCCTACATTCTGTCGCAAATAGTCACCAGCTCTCCATTGAAATTAATGGGTTTGTGGCTTGTTGTCATTGCGTGCCACTGGCAGTGTGAATGAGGTAAACTGTTCAGAATTGTCATGAATCTGTTTAAAATTTGTAGGCTCTTCTTTTCCATCATTGTCCGAATCTTTTTTGAACATGTAAAGCTGTAATTGGTCATTTCTGAGATTTTGGCTTTGTGAGAGATGTTCTTGTTTTGTTGTTTCTGTCAAAATAGCATGTACACAGTAAAAATCTATTAGTTGACTTTACTTAAAAAAGAGAGTAAACTTGTTGCTTATAATTATTAAGTAAACAAACTTTGTGCTATAATTAGAAAAGCTAAGCTGATTCAGTGGGTTTACTGACTTTTTTAAAGAAAAATCAACTTGTTGCTTTTAAGGCAATGGGTTTACTCACTTTTTTAAGGTAAAGTAACTAATCTGTACATCATTTTTATGGACAGAATTTCTATACGCAACCTTGGGTTCGGAGGGGGTCTGGTTCGGGGACCACAGGATCTCTGTTATTTGCAGATCATGTTGTTCTGTTGGCTTCATCAGACATAGACTTTCAGCATGCACTGGGATGGTTTGCTGCAGAGTATGATGCAGCTGAGAATGAGAATCAGCACCTCCAAGTCCGAGGCCATGGTGCTCCACCAGAAAAATCTCCAAGTTGGAGGAAAGTCCTTACCCTAGGTGGAGGAGTTCGAGTATCTTGAGGTTTTGTTCACAAGTGAGGGAAGGATGGAACGTGACATTGACAGGCGGATGGGTGCAGTGGCAGCAGTAATGCGGTCGATGTACCAGCCTGTTGTGGTAAAGAAAGAGCTGAGCTGAAAGGCAAAGCTCTGGAGTTACTGGTCAATCTACGTTCCTACTCTCAACTATGGTCATGAGCTTTGGGTCATGACTGAAAGGACAAGATCCCGAATTCAATTGGCTGAAATGAATTTCTTTTGCAAGTTGGCAGGGCGCACCCTTATAGAGGTGAGGAGCTCTATCATGCGGGAGGAGCTCGGAGAAGAGCCCCTGCTCCTCCACATCAAAAAAAAGTCAGCTGAGGTGGTTGGACATCTGTTTCAGATGCCTCCTGAACGCCTACCTAGGAAGGTGTTCCAGGCATGTCCCACCGGGAGGAGGCCTCAGGGATGACCCAGGACACGCTGGAGAGACTATGGCTCTCAGCTGGCCTGGGAATGTCTCGGGATCTCCCGGAGGAGCTAGAGGAAGTGTCTGGGGAGAGGAAAGTCTAGGGTTTTCTTCTGAGACTGCTGCCCCCGTGACCCAGCCCCAGACAAGCGGAAGAAAATAAAATGAAAGTAACTAATCGCTTTTTACAGTGTGGAAGCTCTGTACACAATTTAAACAAATGCTTATTTGCATTTTCAAGGAACACGTGTAAAAAAATTTAATCACAACCAAATAGAGCACATTTTAGAGACAATAGATATTTGTATTCTATGAATAGGGTTAAAATATGCGCTTTTTAAACTGAAAGGTGCCGAGCGTCTCATCTTATTAGTACTTCACACATTTATCTTCATCCGCCTGCACTGTGATTGTTGACTCAAACCGCTTCACAAATGTGTTGGTCCCCTGGCGGTGACCTCTCTCTGGCTTTGTGGTTCACTTTCACTCGGCGGCGCACATACGCACATATAAAAACACAGCATAATGAGGGCTTTGGTGGATGGTTTGGGAGGAGCAGACAGGCTTTGCTGTTTGCCGAAGAAAAAAAAAAAAAACTTCCTTCTCTCCAGAACATTCCAGATGAGCTCACACTCGCCTGTCCCAGATCAGGACAAGGATGAGATGTTTAAAAGACGTCTGAAGTCAGAAAATGTTTCTTTTTTTTGTGGGGCAGTCACTTTATGTTTTGCATCTGCATGAAATCTGAAGGAGTGAGAGATTTTGAAGTGATCTGGTACTTTGGGCTCTTTTGTTGTGATGTGTAAAAGTCAGAATTCCATTTAGTCTTGTCTCACTTTGTTTTTCTCTTTACACTCACATGCGCACACACACACACTACAGGAAGTGCTGACTCTGCAGGGTATATTTAACACACTCGCTCATGTTTTTGGTGAGTGGAAGTCCGGATATGTTCCTGCTTGCTTGTGTGTACAAACTAAAGCTAGTTACTTCAGTCATAATGAAAATGTATAAGGGTAAGAGATGTCCTTTTTGGTGTTCAAAATTACATTTTGTATTCATTTTTAATTATTAGTGACCTAATTAAATTTACAAAGTAAATATATACATAAAAAAGCATTTAAAAAATGCATTGTCTATTTTAACTTTTTTGTATAATAATAGAATAAAAGTCATAATTATTATTGTAAATAAACTAATAAAGGAATATATAAATAAAGAAGCAACTGTTTATATTTTCCAAAACAACTAACCACAGAGTTATAAGATCAGAAAAACATCTGTCTGTAAACATTTTTTATATTTTAAATGTGGACAATAAAGATGCGTTATGGATGTGACAAAAAAGTCTACAAGTTTATAGTATACAACATACTTTGTGGAAATTCTGTGAATTAAACTGCACAACCCAAAAGAAATATTGCTAATCAAAAGGATAAGAGTCGGCTCACTATAGAACAAGTATCGTTGATTTTATTTTGTTTGACATTTTTGCATTTATGAGGAAAAAACTTTGTTATGGATGTGACATCTCTCCGTTATGATGTGACAGATGTGAAATTGCCACTTGTGTGACTTTGGTAAATCAAATTTAATAGTTTGAAAACATTGACAGATACATTTTTGAGTATTTCTAAAGTACTGTAAAATACTTCCTTACACAAAAAGTGAAGAAACGGTTTTGCTATTTTGGTGAAAATTAAATTTTTTAATGGCAAGGTTGACATTTGCATGGAATTGCTCATATACATGGAATTGCTAATATATATATATACATATATATATATACAGTGTTTCCTCTAGGATTTTTTCCAGCTGTGGTGGCAGACTCTGTTGGGCCTTTTACACAGATCTACCAACTACCTGTTGCGTTATTTCAATGACAAATGTCAAGAGCCCAGTATTACAAGCCGTAATCACATTTATGTAATACCAGCATGCGAATCTCTTTGCTCTCCTCTGTTTGTGCACAAAACTTCTTGCACGCCCTCAAATATACCCTGCTTAAGTGCAGATTTTCTTATGCGCTCTCAAATAAACACTGCTGAAGTGCGATTTAGGGCATTTATGTAACGATTATGTCTCCAACATTTATTAGATTTGCTAGGAATATTTATGAATGTCTTCAAAAGACCTACCTAGCTAGCGGCATTAATGCGTCCTGAAGTAATGTGAAACGGCCATAAATTCCATCATTATCTATCAATTGTAAAGTATGATAAAGCATTATCTAATTATGGAAACTGTGTTCATCTTAACTGAAAGCTACACCGTGTTTGCTAGCCTCACGCATAACGCACCTGTCAGTCAGTCAGCATGTCACCTTAAAGGGTTAAAATGGCGCACAGCACTACTACGGTTACAGAAAAGTTCGCACTGTTATAATTCACTTGCCTTTTAATACATTTGGTGCTATTAAAAAAAAACAACAATGACTGAATGTTTTGAATGAGTAAGTTAGTATAGCAGTGGTGGGGTGAATTTTGGTGTGGCGCCCCGCCATCGAAGAATGAATGTAGCGGAAACTATGATATATAAATTACAAATAAAGCACAAATTGATAAAAATTTGTTGAATTAATTTAATAGCTATTATAAAATAATTATGAAATACTTGTTAAATTAATAAATGTTAATATATTTGTATAATTAATATTTAATTAGTTTAACATATTTAATATTTATCTATTCAGATATTTGTGAATAAAACTGTCCCATATGTAAAATAATGTCCTATTGTCATTCCGTGTAACATGTATATATAGGGGGAAAAACAGTACATTTATACTCTTCTGTCTTTCTTTCTTTTCACTCTGTGATGTTTTTGCTAACATTTTATCATGCTCTCTTTTTCGAACTTCATCTCGAAGTGTTGAAGTCCCCGATTCACCCTCAAAACTATGTTGTGAAATGGATCGCCTGAAGGCTTAAATTCTCACCTCTCAGGTTCTTCATTCTTAGCTAAATATGTAGAAATGAGTTGAAACCTGCCAGAAACTGTCTGAGAGGTTATTAAGTTCTGGAGGATTTTTCTCTCATTCTCCTCTCCTCTAATGGAATCCAAACAGTCTGCAATAATACCGGCGTAATACATTTAGGAGAGTTTATGTTAATTCCTATTCAAGGCTCGGGGATTCAGTGTATCTTATTCAGTTATATGGAACTAAATATTGTTGTTTGAAATGCAAATGTGAAAAAAAGTCCAAATTTTTCTGCCCACCGGTGTTATTTTAGTATCATTAAGAATCTTTTGTATTTTTTAGAATAGTTTAAATTCGTTTTTATTTTATATTTTCTTTAAAGTCTTTTGGTGATTTCGCAGTGTGTTCATGTCCTTTTAAAGGTGCTGTATGCAAGTTTGACATCCAGTGGTTGAACTAAGTATTGCACTCCTGGTTCAAAACACACACAAGAGCAGGTTGCCAGATTGATGACACTAGCAAAGGCTGATTTAAGTTGTGTTCTAAATAAAAGCAACAGCACGCGATAGAAGGAATATTTTCCATATTAAAAGGAGTTTTGTTCTAACCTCAAATTTATATTTTAGAAACAGCTTCTATTGGCAGCTGGACAATCAAAAACTGACAATGGTCACCTCAGCTACACCTCATGTGCTTTATTCAGTTAAATGCTAATAATGTGAGTTTGAATGCCATTTCACATGACATTTATTGCCTTAGTACTGAAAACAGCAGCAGATAGTTCACCTCAGATCTTGAAAAGAAAATAAATAATTAGAAATTTTACTTTAGAACTGTGACTCAGTGCAAGCCAACAAATATCAGGGATTCAGCATGTACATTTAATAATGTTAAAGAGGTTTAATATGCATTAATTAGATTAAAAAGATTAATATTTTGTTGGAGTGCAGTAAGTGCACTATTCTGTGCTTCTGAATGACTTTATTTAAATGCACAATTTAACCTGCTCACCTAATGTGTACGTTTGTAATGTTGTGTCCTTATGTGAAACTCTGAATCTGCGTCCCATTTCGAATTCTGCTACTGTCCACCGAAGATCGCATTTTAGTCGCGGATGCATACTTTGAGAGCCTTTATGACTGAATGAATCAAATACGCTGTTTTCCACCAAGGCAAACCTGGGTTGCTGAAATATATTTGGCTGAACTGGCAGTGGGTGGGTTAAATGACCAAAATAAAGACAGACCATTCAAAGCAGAATATCTGACTTTAGCATTGTTTTTCAGATAAACAAGAATGATCACTTAGCACATTTCTTAAATATCTGCAAATATATTATGGTATATTTATGCTTTAGAAGAGTCAAAAACTTACAATACAGCCCCTTTAATAGTTAAGTACTGAATAGTCATATGGTGACTTGGTGCTTAAGAAACATTTCTTATTATCAATGTTAGATAATGCTACTTAGACAGTTGTTCTGCTTTATATTTTTTTGTAAAAACAACGACGATGATTTTTTGATGAACGGAAAGAACCGCATTAATTTGAAAGGTTGATTTGATTCTTTATAAACCATAGTAATTTCTTTTTTTCTTTTGTTTTGCTTAGTGTATGTTGAAAGAGTTGAACTAAGAGGAATTACATCCAAATCAGACAAGTCAACAGAATACATCCTGGAGGTGAGTTTCCTGTTAGTTTTCAGCATAATTATTTTATTTTTCAGTAAATTTGCCAATTTATTGTTGTGTTTTCTTATTCAGATATTATCTAAAAACTTCTCCTGAATTTTATATACTTCACTTTGCAAAATTGTTCTTCAAAACTCCTAAATGACTTGCAGGGTTGAAAATGTTTGAATTTGAATCTAGTATTTTTTAAGGTTTGAAAAGTACTTCGATTTTGGATAAAGTGCTTTAACCTGCATAAAAATGTAATTGTGTTGGTTTCATAATGAAATGACAGTAATTCAGTTTTGAGCATGGTGCAAACATACCATCAAACATTTTCCTTTACAATACTGTACTGTAGAATTCCAATAAACACCATCTAATTTAATGTGATAAGGTATGTATATACAGTATTTATAAATATGTAATTTGTGACCCTTATAAAGTGCTGAAAAACTTAAAAAGATCTTAAAAAGTGCTTAAATTTGACTTTGGGAAAGGTGTAAGAACCATGGTGGACATACATAATAAAACCTATGTCAAGGGAGCAACATGCACACACATTTGGATTGGTGCTTACTGAGAGAAATATGTATTTATAAAGGACATTTTTTCAGTGTCGCTTGTTTAAAATGTGCTTTAAATGAATTTGTGTAGGCTGCTATAATCAATGTTTATAATTGATGTTAATGGCACTCAAAGCATTTATATTTGTTTCATACTTGAATTTTCCATTCTTTTTTTAGGGATAATTCAGCTAAAAATGAAAATTCTGTTATTAATTACCCTCATGTTGTTTCAATCACCTGAGACCTTCGTTGTTCTTCAGAACACAAATTAAAATATTTTAGAAGAAATCTGAGAGCTCAATTATCTTCCATAGACAGCAAAGGTCCCAAAGCATTCAAAGTAGAAAAAAGGAGCCAAAACATTGTAAAAAAAAAACTTTCCACGTGACTTGTAATCATATGAAGCTCCAACAACTATTTTGTGTGTCCAAAAATTGAAAAAAGACTTTGTCAGTATTTTTTCAGGCCAGGGTGCGCGTTTACTATGGGCACTATTATATATTGCCATAGAGTCATGGTCACACTGCTCTTTTTTTGCTCCATTGACTTCCATTCATATGCATGCAAATGGGGCAGGTCGGAAACGCAAGCTCATGCAACAAGTTTCGCATCTCGCTGTGTTCAAAAGTTTAGGTTTGGTGAACTCTGAACTGTGATTTCCTGTCAAGTGAATGCGATAGAAATTCAGAACGTGGCCCTGTGCAGAAATTTTAAATATGGAGCAATCGTTTGTTTTATCAGTGTCACATCATCTTATTCTGCCTCTTTTCATAGCCCTGTTTGACAGAATTTCAACAACGCTAAACAGCTAGCACAGATGAAACCCAGCTGTGTTGACGCCTCAGGTTGGCTTATGTCTGGTACCGTCTTGTCCAAAAAGCTGTGTGTGAACACACCAAATGGATGGTAGCCAGCGGATTCAAGAGCACGCATTATCTGCCTGTGCAAGAGGACGTGTCTTTTCACACCGGAACGAAAAACCGGAACTTCTAATGTGCACGTGCACACAAATCGTAAACAAATCAGTGCTCAGTACCCTTATCACCGTAATGGTCACTCACTATGGAGGGATTTGCTTGGTCAAATATGTCTGATAATCTAAATCAATATCATTTGCTAATATTTGAGAAATGTAGCGAAATTACTGGCAGCCTTTTTGTACTCCTTCTTGGCATAATTTGTTTACTTGATACGTCACTTCACTACATCACACCTGCTGCATAACCATCAGCTGATGGCCAATGCTGATTCCACATGCTCAATCAGGCCAACGAGCTCTGAAGTTAACCCGATGAGAGACAACGCGTGGAACACAACAAACCAACTATCCAGACCAATGCTAACCGACGGACTGACGAAGCCAATCGCAAGCGTCATATTGCTCATAGCAATGTGCACCCTTATCTAATATGAAGGGTTTTTGGTGCACAACCGTGTTCCTGGAACTAGCTAGCTTTATAT
>CAIGQZ010033231.1:8927142-8994686 GCA_903798205.1 Danio tinwini
AAACTGCTTTTATTCTAGCTGAAATAAAACAAATAGGACTTTCTCCAGAAGAAAAAATATTATAGGAAATACTGTGAAAAATTCCTTGCTCTTTTAAACATCATTTAGGAAATATCGAAATAGAAAAGAAATTCATAGGAGGGCTAATCATTTTGACTTGAATTGTACAATTTTGACATGGTGCAACTTCTTTTTCTAGAACATGCCAAGATTGTGTAGTTGTTTTGTATGTTTTACAGACTAATTGATGCCAGAATGGTAAAATGATGTATAATTTTTCCATATTTTGTCAAAGGCCTTGTGGTCCGACTCTACTTTGTCAAAAGTCAGCAAAACCTCTCAGGAAGTGGCAGATTTGATCTCTCAGGTGAGTGACAGTCATGTGTGTGTGAGAAATGTTGAGCCAATGTGTAAAGGCGAAAAGTCTTAAAATAAACTGTGTATCATAAACTACACGTTTAATGGACTGGAAGCACTGGAAAGATGTCGAAAGGTGCTTTGATCGTGTAGAATGATCAGTGCTGTGGATGTGTTCAATATCAATAATGGCAGCCTGTAAAAGTCATAAAACTCTGCTATTGTGTCTTTTTTTCAAGCTCTCTCAGCTCTTTCCTGATGAATGTCTGGAGAAGCTTCTGCCTCAGATGCCTGGACTCGATTCCACTCATGAACTAGATCCACGGTATTCCTGGCTTTGAAACTTTTATTTTTACTAAGGCTGGGTTTTAAATTGAATATTTGCTATATATTTGCAGACAGACTGTAAAAATTCAGTTTCAAAAATATGATTTCACAGAATTTTTTTTATGCTTTATTAAATACATAATGCTTTATTTATTCATTATTATTATTATTATTATTATTATTATTATTATTATTATTATTATTATTAATTTTATTATTATTATTATTATTATTTTATTATCATCATCATTATTATTATTATAAATAATAATGTTATTATTGTTGTTATTATTATTAATTTTATTGTTATTATTATTATAAAAATTTATAATAATTTATAATAATAATTATTATTATTATTATTATTATTATAGTAATTAGAATTATAATAATAGTAATATAAGTACTTAATTTTATTTGACAATTTATATTGTGTATTTGTTTATTTTTTTATTTAAACAATTACAGCTACATAAAAAATTAAGAAACCACTTGACAATTCTGTATTTCTGATTTAATGTTTTTGTTTGAGTAAAGTGTCATTTGTTTTATTCTGTAAATTTAATTTAATATAAAAAGTCATTTGGATCATTTTCTATCATGTTTTCAGACATGCTTATGTCTTTTTTAGACAATACAGTACCAATAGTTTTATTTTTTTATTTTAGATTTATTTTTGGAATGTCCGAACCATAGCTGCACTACATGTTTGCACAACAGCCAACATGTTTTTCAGCATCAACAAGAAATTTATATTTGAGGGAATAGTCATCATTAATTTCGTTAGATCACCCAGCCTTTGTATTTGATCTGACTAATTAAAAATGTAATAAATTGTGTGAGTTTTTCTCAATCCCACAGATGCTTGACCTCACTTCCGCCTCAAGTTCTCAAACACGATAAAGTCAGATTCTTCTTCAGCACTTCATCCGCACCACAGCTTCCAGCCAGCACAAGTGAGTCTCTTATTTCAAACCATCGTTATATAATGACTTGCCTAATAACCCTAATCTGCCTAATTAACCTAGTTAAGCCTTTAAACTGCACTTTAATCTGAAAACTAGTATCTTGAAAAATATCTAGTAAAATATATACTGTCAGCATGGCAAAGATAAACGAAATCAGTTATTAGTAATGAGTTATTAAAACTAATATGTTTGGAAATGTGTTAATCTTTTTCCGTTAAAAAGAAATTGGGGAAATAAATATACAGGGGGGCTAATAATTCAGAAGGGCTAATAATTTTGACTTCAACTGTACCTAATTTGTTTACATTGCAGCCAATGCTACAACCATTATTTGTAATAGAAATCCAAATGTATTATGCTGGTGCACAGTGTTACAGTATACTGTAAGTGAACAATTAATTCATGCAAGTTAATTTACTGAAACTTTTTTTAATTCTTAATTCACAATATTCCTTTACCATTAGTTTGAGGGAATGATGCGCATAAAAAAGCTCAATATTCCATTTCAGTTGGAAGTACATCAACATAACAACTTTCCGTTCACATGGAATTTATTTATTTATTTTATTTTTATTTATTTTATTTTACTTTATTTTTTCTGTAGTATGTTTATTTAAGGTTATCAAAATTAATGTACAGTGTGCTTTTACAGACATAACCAAAGGCAAGTTTTACAAAAATGTGCAATGGGATATAGAAATTATAGTATTCCTTAAAAATATGAAAATATGTAAATAAGTCAATAGATAGTTGGAGGTAAGAAAAAAAGGAAACATCATACCATCTATAAGTACTAATATTGGTGACCAATTAGTCACAAAGTCTCTGGAAAGGCACATAAAACAAATATATATTTTTCACATCACAGCACAATCCTATGATATAGACATGTCATTTGAAAAAAAGAGCATTAGAACAAAAGAAAAAAGAACAATAACAACAAAAATAACATACAAACAACAAAAGACCATTCCCTGTGAGCTTCCGACAACTCTCTTCCTCCACCCCCCCCAATTGACACAACCATTTCTCTCCTGTGAGGGCAGGTGATCTATAAAGGGGGACCATATGAAGAGTTCAGATGCAAAAGCCGCTAAACACCACTTCCTCCACAAATGAGATAATGACATTAAGTGAATGCTTTAGGCACGTAGGACATGTTCAACAAATATTTTTGCTTCAAATCGTCTGACTCGCAGCGTCAGCACATTCTGAAATAAGTTTGTTTGCAAAAGCTACTAAACACTACTTGTCTTTGACAGCAAAAGCCACTATAGCCCGAGAACCAATCAGAAGGCGTGAATTGAATCATATGTTTTCAATGTAGCAGCGCGCTGATACGCCGGCTTTTATGAGAAAACTGTTTTATTCCGCTTTCGATTTTGATTTTAAAAGATTAAGTTTTATGAACTACATGAGCCTGTCCGCATGTCACTGAATGGCAAATGAAAACGTCCCTTACCTCAAAACTATAAGGAAAGGAAAACACACTGTACAGTTGAAAGTGTAACATTTTGCGCAGCGAAGCTACTTTGAATGAGTTCGGTTTACTTTACATTAAACAGCAACAAAGATGCCTTTCTTTTATCCCACATGGATGCTATGAGGATAAACAAGAGACGAAAAAGAGATCAACACCTTGAGTATGGTGGAAATGAATGAATGACAGCTTCTAAAATTGTCTGAGAGACGTCACCTTTTTGCTTTCTCTTACAGTAGACCTTGTGTTTTATTTGTTAATGTAATCTATTTTTTAAAATATAAATGTAATGTATAAAACTATACATTATTTAGATTACTTCATATTATACCTCTTATAAGCTATTTATATTAATGGACAGTGCACAGATATTGATGTTTCACAATGTTTTTACACTACATTATTTGAATCTAACAAGCTTAGTTTACAATGTTTACATTGCTCTACTTACAATAAATCTAAATCCAAAATATCAGAAATAACAACAGAATGTTAAGATTTAGTTGATGTCAATTTTAATGTTCTTGATTAATGCACTTACTTTACAGATTTCGTTCATTCATTTTCCTTCTGCTTTTTCCCTGGTTTATCACAGCGGAATGAACCGCCACTTACTTGACACATCTATGTGTTTTTAATTTTAGGTGGTCAGTGTAATGTGTTTTATGTTTGGTAAAATTATTAGCATCTTTAGTTGTTTTTCAACTAATTACGCTGTCTTGTCCCAATAGGTGGATATAGAGGGTTTTGCAAAAAAAGCACAAGTGGATTTAGCTAGTTTTGACGCAAAAGAAAATCTACCTTGTTAAAAACCAAAGAATTGTCTAAAGCGACATTTTTGAAAAAAATATATTTTATTTACTAGCTAATAACCTTATAATTACCTGAAACCTCTGAACCTAATCAGAGGAACGTGATAGGAAATGCTCATTTACAAAAAAATCTGATGGATTCAGAGGGTTTTGCATCTGAACATATATTTGCCTAGACTGCAGCTCTGCACAAGACGTTTGGCCATAGGAGAAATGGTCGTGCCCACCTGAGCCTAGTTTCTCTTGAGGTTTTTATCCTTCACTTATGCCAATTGGTGAAGTTTTTTCCTTGTCGCAGTCGCCTCTGGCTTGCATGGTTCGGGACTTGTAGAGCTGTGCATCGATGGATTACTCTTCAGTGTTTGGACTCTCAGCAGTGAATATTAAATCACGGTGACCTGAAATGAACTGAACTAAACTGAACTGAACTTCAACACTGAGAACTGAACTGACACTTTCTATGTGAAGCTGCTTTGACACAATCCACATTGTAAAAGCGCTCTAGAAATAAAGATGAATTGAATTGAATTGAATATTTGGAAAACTCGGTATGTTATCATTAAGCACAGCTGCAAGCCTCATAGAGACATTGCTTGAGTTTTAGAAGGGAGTCCCAAAAGAAAAAGACTGGGATCTTTTTTTAATTTGATCTTAAAAATTCTGCTAATTTCATATGCAACAAAGTTCCAGAATCTTGAAATGGGTTTGCACTTCCAGTAGCAATGAAGGCAAGGCAAGGCAAGTTTATTTATATAGCACATTTCATACACAGTGGCAATTCAAAGTGTTTTACATAAACAAGAATAAAAAGACAAGTATAAGTAATCTACTTTGCTGCAGATGAAAGCATGAACAAGTTTCTCTAAGTCCTCACTGGAAACAAAACATGAAATGAAAGTATGTCCCTAGCTCTGTACGACACTTAACACAAAGAGCTGGTATAGAAGGATCCATTTTATTCAATAAAACTGGCGTTATATGCAGCCTATGCAAAATCTTATATTGAGTCGATTACAAATAAAAGGGGATGTAATACTCCTCAAAGCCTCTTGCCAGTCATCATCTATATAAACATTACACAGGTCTTCCTCTCATTTATGGGCCACTGTGTTCACAAGTCCAGAGATATTAGAGTATAGAAAAGAATAAAATCTAGAAATAGTTCATGTGGACTTTAAAGAATGATCATGTCACTTAAGTACGTGAAGCGACTTGTAAATGTGAAAAATTAAACTTTTTTTTTTGTCAAAATTGTCACAGCTTATTTTCAATTTGCGCAATTTGAAAGGTATTGCAAGCATGCCTACTGTATTTGAGGAAAACTGCATTCATTTCAGCTCAGAGGGGGGTTTGATTTGATTTGACCTGCTTGTGCTGGAAGGCTTCAGTAGTGACCTCATCATGGAGAACTATTAATAGGAGCAAAGGCCACTAGAACCTAGATGTGTGTCAGTGGAGTTATTTTTAGTGTTGGGGGAAGGGTCACAAAAACCCCCTTTGCATAGAAATAAGTGCAATTCTGTTTTCTTGAGCGTTTATATTGTTGTACGGTCATGCAGATGTAAGTTTGAGCTTAAAAAACAACAAGTGACAGCAGTTAACAAAGACTGTTGTTAATATTACCGTTGTTTACAGCTGTAGTTGTCGAGATATCAGTGCAAACTAGGGCTGTCAAAATGTGATTCGTACGGATCACAAACACTGTTCGGAACAGACATGACCCGTGGATTAATACATTTTTTACTGGTAGATTACTCCTGAATTTGTAAGATTGCAGAGAGATCGCTTCTCGCCTCATTTAAATCACATGTATGAAAGCATTTAGGCTTTCCTGTCAAATATAATGATGTTATTGTGAAGGATGATATTATGTGAAGTTGTGGTTAGGTTATTCAGGATTTGGTGGGTTTCTTAGGTTATTATTGGTGTTTTCTGTTACTACTTGTTAAGCCTGCATCAATGCATTTAGTGTAAGCTGCACAATTAATTATTAAAGAATCAGGATCTCAACACCCGCACAGCATAAATTATAAAGGAGGGTGATTTGCACATGTTTATTAATCCTTTGAATCCCTGCATCCAAATCTGTGTTTGAAAAATGCAAAAATCAAGGAAGAGATTCAGTCTTCAGCCTACAAACAGTCAAATAACACAGAAGTACGGGGATAAAAGTAGGGATGGGTACAGAAACTCAGTACTTTATCGGTGCTACATAATAAAAAAACTGAAGTATCGATATGGTCTTACGTTAACGGTTCTGCTATCAGTACTGGACAATTATTGCTAAATAAACATTACTTACAGTAGCATAATTTAACTGACTAATCTTTTCTAATTTGCGATATGTGATATACGACTGCACAGTTGGCAATCTCACATGAGAAATGCTTGTGTTTCCGGCGAGAGCGTCAAGTATAAAAACCTTCACAGATCTCAGCTGTTCGCGCACACTCAGCGGAGGCTCACGCTAAGCTCACACACATAGCTCGTGACACATAATCGCTCGCACACACACAGCTCACTCGTAAGCTAGCAGAGTGAACCAAATGGGTTGTATTTCCCGAGAGGACAGCAACAATGCCCGTTGCAACAAACCCAACAAGTTGTTTTCTTGTATAAGGGGAAACGCAAGCAATCTGGCAATTGAAAGTATCTTTCAAAAGTGCATTAACTGCAGAAAGTTTTTGACTCCTTAGCAAATAACAGTAACGTTACATTATCCTTCGTTATGCCAGCAGTCAATCACCTAAATTAGTTTAAGTTAATATTAATATTTAAATAAACACACATTCGGTTACAATGAAAACAGTATTTTTTTCTGCAGTAGCCAAAATAAATCCCAAACATTAAAAATGCTTTTACATCAGCTGTATTTACAAATATAGCCTATGAATAGCCTAATAATAAACTGCTTATTAAGAAATTATAAAAAACTGCTTATTTTTACATTGCAAGATGCTTCAAAACTGTATTAAAAACACAGTTAACTCCCAAAACACTGTTAACTTATTTATGTAAATGCGTTAATGAAAAATCATAAACATCTCATTTGACTGCATTTTGCTACTCAAAGAGGCTATTTTCAACTGCAGGGAGCACAATAAACCAAGAATGATCCTGACTTCTGCCAGAAAAGGCAAACATGTTGATTGGTTAAAGAATGAAAAACTGAGAGTCATTTTCCCTCAAACCATTGTACATTCTTTTACAGGAAAAAACTATTTAATTGTTTTACAACTATTGGTTCCGTTTTATTTTACATTAAAACATAATAATAAAATAAAGTGTTGTTAATTCTGTTCAATTTGTTTTAGTTTTTTTATTAAAAAAAACACTACAAAAGTACAGATAAGAGAACCGTTAAGGTATCCAACCGATAAGTGGTATCGATAAAAGTAGTAATACCGTTAAAACCTTAACGATACCCATCAGTACCACAGTTTATAGTTTAGATATAACCACTGATGTTTATAGTAAATATTAAAATCACTTTCACATTTAACGATGCTCAAAAATAAAAGTTGTAGGCAGCAATTACATTATTCAATCAATAGGTGGCAACAACCAGACATCAAAAATATGCCACTGAATAATTATTCAAAAATGATCCTTCTAGCAATCAAACATGAAGTTTCATGAGTTAATAACTGAATTATTTATTGAAAATGAGCCTAAAAATAAATATGGGTTGTACAAGTTATAATGTTAGACCTATACATTTAGCGTTATCAGCAACAGTAGTAGTAACATTGAATTTTTTACAGTACTGAATATTCTACAATTTTATTTTTATTCAGCTGATTATTTCTTCATTTTATTTCTAATAAAATTAAAGGTTCTCAGTTCTGTTTTCTAAAATCAAAAGTGTCTTGCAGTACAGCTTTTGTAATAAACGGAAAGCAAATTACATTTGTCTCCTCTCCTTTTTGGCTAATCTGAAAAATGGTCCGATCCGTGACTAAAAAACCATAATGTAATCTGAACTATGAGATTTGTGATCCGTTACACCACTAGTGCAAATGGTCTATCTGATTCAGCTTTATAGCTTTGAAAACGTTGGTTTTATAGTCACAGACTTGAATTGGGCTCATGGGGAGGGAAAACCTGAATAAAGTACAAATGTGAGGATGAGATGAGTCATTGTATAAAAAAATAAGAGTTTTGTTCGATTAACAAGTTTCTTAACAAGATTGCATTAAAGCTAACAAAACCTGTCAAAAATCTATGTGTATTCATTATTCTAAAATCTAAACGAAAAACAACATTAAATAAATAAATGTAAATAAAAAGCATTATAAAAAATTGATCTGAAAACATATAAAATCTTTTACATCTGTATTTTGTATCTTCATAATCAATCAGAAACATTACTGTATATAACATTTGGGGCAAAATATGCTTAATTGTCCTAAAAACACTTCCAATTTCAAAAAAAAATTTATTGTTCTCAATCAGGCAACTTTGTTTATATGAATTATATTTATTTTCTAATAAATAATAAATAAATTTTATATATTGATTTAGTTTTAAAAAGTACATTTAAAATGCATTTTGAAGGTTCTAAATAGATATAAATATATATTTTTATGTATCTACAATTGTAACAACTATTACAGTTTTTCATTTACAGTTGAAATCAGAATTAATAAATTCCCTTTGAATTTTTTATTCTTTTTTTTATATTTCTCAAATGATGTTTAACAGAGCAAGGACATTTTCACAGTACGTCTTATTTGTTTTATTTTGGAAAGAATAAAAGCAGTTTTTAATTTTTTAAAAAACATTTTAAGGTCAAAATTATTAGCCCCTTTAAGCTATATAATTTTTTCTATAGTCTACAGAACAAACCATCGCTATACAATAACTTGCCTAATTACCCTATCCTGCCTAATTAACCTAGTTAAGCCTTTAAATGTCACTTTAAACTGTATAGAAGTGTCTTGAAAAATATCTAATAAAAAAATATTTACTGTCATCATGGCAAAGATAAAAGAAATCAGAGATAAGTTATTAAAACTATTATGTTTAGAAATGTGTTGAAAAAAATCTCTCCGTTAAACAGAAGTTGGGAAAAAATAAAATAAACAGGGGGGCTAATAATTCTGATTGCAACTGTAGATCTGAAATGTGACTTTTTTTGAGAATTTATGGTCTATTTCAGGGTTCTGGAACCTTTTTTCAACAAAGAGCCATTTCTGATTTTTTAGCAAATACCTGTTTTAAAGAGCCATTTGGATGTATATTTATCTTAAAATGCCTCTTTAAAAATGCATTTGCTACTGTAATACTACTGTAAATAATACAGGTTTAAACAAAACCTTAATTTATGTACATGCACAACTCAAAAATAAACAAATATGAAGCCTCACATGTTGAGCAAGTCCATGAATGAAGAAAGAACGTCCTTTTATTGTAAACAGATTTCTTATTCATTTTGCTGTAAACAAAAATTACTATAAAGAAGGAATTTTAATTACATTTTTGATAGGAAACTGATTTCTAGTGACTGTTATAATTTTTTAAACTGTAAAATCTTATTGAAGGAAGACAGCTGGAGAGCCACGTATTTTTGGTCAAAGAGCCACATGTGGCTCGAGAGCCATAGGTTCCCTACCACTGGTCTATTGTGTATAATATTTTCATTTCAAACCAACATTTACTTCTTGTAATCAACATAAAAGAGAAGATGTGATAGTCTTTTTCCCTTGTTGTGATATAAATCTGAGCAAAATGATTTCTCAATCAATGAAAAAAGGGTGAAGGACATTATTTCATCCATTAAGAGTTGATTGTATCCTTGTGGTTTACTATTGGTGAATCTGATGTGATTGAAAGATTAATCCCACCCACATACTTATGGTTAGAATGGGTATTTAATTTATTGAACATAAATATTGATGTGCATGGTTAAATGAATACTACAAAATTCCAATAAAAACAACAACAGTACATGTTGATTTCATGCCAACTTTAATCAAATTATATTCCTTCCATCATTTCCAGATCTTAGCTGTTTGCTTCAGTATAGAGGAGCTAGTCGGTGAGTTTTTAACTACCCATTAACACAAACAATCCCACATCTCTCTTCTTTCCATCCATAAATCATCTCTCGCTCTTTTCCAGGCCTATTTGTGGTGTGGCCAGCATCCAGCCTGTCCTGAGCATCCACACACCCTTTCAGCAGAGCTCCCCCGCCCACCTGCCACCTCTCCCTCCACAGACAGCGGTCGCCATCCTCCCTGGTGCGGCTGTGCCCATCAATGATGCCAATCCACCACAGACGCACCTCTCAAACCCTACAGCCCAACCACAACAGCCTAGTCCAGAGCAGAACGGCATCCTGGACTGGCTCCGCAAACTGCGCTTGCACAAATACTACCCTGTCTTCAAACAGCTCACTATGGAGGAGGTATGAGACTGAAACTGAAAGGGTCACAGAAAACAGCCCTATATAACAATTGCCAAGGTGTCCACAGAGGGTTGGATATTGAAGAATGTGTTTAGGGAAGGGATTTCACATATTACAGCCAAAGAAAACATATTTTCTTCTTGACCCTGATATCTCTCCCACTGCAGTCTATCTAAATGATGATCTTTTTATTCACTCACAGTTCCTCGCGCTCACAGAAGAGGATCTCAACAAGTACGACCTCACTCAGGGGGCCAAGAAGAAACTAAAGACCCAGCTGGAACTTCAGAAGTGAGTTTGTTTTGGGTGACACAATATGACGGGAAAGAAGTGCATTTCTAATTACCATAATTAGCAAGAATCAAACTCGTAAAAGAGTTCAGCTAAGACTGAACTTGTCAACTAGGGATTTACAGCTATGGCGTGTACCGTGTGATTAGAAGTCAGGTGGTATGGTTAAAGGGATAGTTTACTTAAAATGTTCAATTCTGTAATCATTTACTCACTCTTTACTTGTTCAAATGAAAAGCTGCGTGAATCTTTTCTTTATTTAATAAATGACTTGCGCCTCAGAAGACAATGCCGACACGTATTGAACACGTGGTGGCGTTTGAAGGCGTTTGAGACGTGGAGCACAGACACTCTTGACAGTTCTGAAGGTAATTAATAATATAATATTCAATTCAATTCATTCAATTCATCTTTATTTGTATAGCGTTTATACAATGTAGATTGTGTCAAAGCAGCTTCACATGGATGTTTATAGTGAATTGAAACAGTGTCAGTTCAGTTTTCAGTGTTTAAGTTCAGTTCAGTTTAGCTCAGGTCAGTGTGGGTTAATAATCACTACTGAGAGTCCAAACACTGAAGAGCAATTCCATCGATGCGCAGCTCTACAGATCCCGAACCATGCAAGCCAGTGGCGACAGCGGCGAGGAAAAAACTTCACCAATTGGCGAAAGTGAAGAATTTAAAAAACCTCGAGAGAAACCAGGCTCAGATTATAACACTAATACTGAAACGGTTAAGGCGTCTTAGAATGACCAAAACAACATTTCAGATGTTTTACAATGCGCTCAGCCTGCTGGTTTGTCCATTCACACATATTTATCACCACATGATCTCTTATAACAAAATCACATGACCTTTTTTTTGTATGCGCATATTGGAGTTTGTTCGATAAAAGTGTTTCTATCGTAATTTATGTGCATGTTTTCTTATCGAATAAAAAGTTTATCCTAATCAGTTTTGCGCATGTGCTTTTTATGAGCATTTTCAAAATTGATGAGCATCTTGGTGTTTCTATCTACTGTTTTTTTTTATGCGCATCTCCAAAATGCTACATAGCTACTGCCTTCCATAGTAAAAAAAATCCTACTATGGAAGAAGTCGATTCTTAGCAAATCCTAAAGGCTTAAAACAACATGAGGAAGAATACGTGATGAGGTAAATTACATTTTAGGGTGAAAAGTGCACAGTTCAACTTTAAATAGGGCATCATGTTTTGTCATTTTGAGCTTTGCAGTGGTGGAAAAAGTACAGAAAAATCATACTCAAGTAAGCAGGCACACAACATCACGAGACGTTAATATTAGGTTATATTTAAGTTGTGATGTCAGGTGACCAAAATTAAACGTCAAGCCAGCATCTAAGGACAACATTATTTTGATGTTCAATAATGAAGTCAAATGACGTTGATATTTGGTTGATTTTAGGTTGTTAGAAAGTGATCAAAATAAGATGTCGAGCCAACATCTTAAACCAACATCATATATGACGTCAAATACTGACATTTATTTATCTGGTGTGGCAATTAAAATCCAACGTCTGATAGGCGTAATAGTGGTAATGTCCACACAATGTCAAGCTGTAACATCATTAGACGGTGATATTTAGTTGGTTTTAGGTTGGACATTGACATTGGCCTGACATTGAGTTTTAATGTCAACTGGATTTTCATTTCCAAACAAAATGCTAAGTCCCCATGACGTTAGTTCAACGTCAATCAGACGTCATGTTGACATCCCGAGCCTGCTGGGTGTTTAAGGCCATTTCGGTCATCATACAGTAAACATCCGTCATCTTCTCATCAGTGACATGCATCTTAACAGTCTCTGGGTCAATGCGTGTAAACCAGTGCATGGACACTTTTAATACTTCCAAACCGTTTGCTGCAATTATAAAGTGCACACGTCTTGAGGTAGTTCATTATGATACGATTTACCTTCTACAGTATGTGCGATTTGATTGGGCAGGAATCTGAGTACTGATTTTTCTAACCCCCATAGACAAAAAAATAAAGTAGTTACTGCAGGTTGAAAGAAAGTAGTGGAGTAAAAGTGCAGAAACTGCAGTAAAATGTTCTCAAGGAAAAGTAAAAGTACACATGTTTTAAACTACTCAGTAAATTACAATTCCTGAGCAAAACTACTTAATTACAGTAATTTGAGTATTTGTAATTGGTTACTTTACACCACTGGAGCTTTGACAGCAAATTGATGGGTCGGGTGAGTGTCTGTTTGGTTGCTAGTTTTGGCTAGTTTGTTTGGTATGTCTCACGTCGCCTCATCCTGGGCTAACATCAGAGGGAGTTAGCATAATTCTGCATGCACGGTGCATATATAAGTACACCCCTCACAAATCTCTCATTTAAATTTATATTTTCTAAGGGAAGCTTTACAATATTATATTTGTGCATATACATTAGATTAATCAGTACTGAAGCCAAATCTGGAGCTAATCCAACAAAATAAGTTATGATAATGGTCCAAAACTAGTACATCCAAATTTATATGTAAGAGAAAAATATGAAATGCAAAATTTAAAAAGAGCAAAATTTAAGAGAAGCAAAACAATTTGAAAATTTGGTTGAAATTTTGTAGTTTGCTATTTTTTTTTCCAATATTTACCATGCATTTAATGTATCATCTTTCTATCTCTAAAGATGTTTGGTGGCTGAAATATTATTTTAATAAATATATCTGTTTAATAAATCTGTTTTGTTCAAATGCACCAAAATACTTTGCCTATATTCACTGAGAAATGGATACAAATATTCATTTTCAAAATGCGCTGTACTCAACTATGCTGAGCACTGTAAATGTAGTAAAAGAGAGCAATATGTTTGGCTGTTCAACATCAAATCAGAGCGCGAGAACAAACCTGAAGTCAGTCGCACTTCTTAAATATTTGCAAACAATATGCAACATCAGAAACAATATCGGTTTTCATCATCACTTGTTTGTTGTCGTCGGCTTGGTGTATCCAGTGCTTTACAGTAATTACAACATGGTGTAAATACAACAAAGTTTGTTAATCTGTAGGGAAAAAATGGAGTATTACCAAAACAAAATCATCCAGTTTGTTTAAAATGATCAATAATACAAATTCAAATTGATGCAACTAGGGAAACCACTGTAGCTCTTTTTTCCCTACATAAATAATGATGCACACTGCTCTCAAACAAGGCTGTGCAATTAATCGAAAATTCTGTTTCGATTTTGGCTTCTAAAGATTATGTGAAAACATTTATCGAAAATAAAACGATTATTGCATCATATACCGCCCCCTTTCCAGTTTTACACAATTTGTTGCTCTGCAAAGCTCAGTTTAACGTGAAAACTACTAAAAGCATGTACTGTAATGTAACTTTTGCTGCAAGGGATGCGCTTCATTCATTGATGTACATTCGAATCATGTTTTTAAAAGCGCGAGAGAGATCGCATGCTGTTGTGTGTGTGCGCGCTCAGCTTCAGAGACGAGCAGTGCACACACATCTAGTCATCTTAATGCGAGCGCTTTAATGGTCAAATACATGCACATTTGTATCAAAACGCGGTGTCTAGTGATTATTCATCTTAACCCTCATTTTTGTAATAAACAAGCAAGTTGAGAATCAAAAGACACGTCAAAGTGAAACCATTAAACAGAACCGCACTGCTCTTAAAGTGACAGCGCGCAATATTCCTGCTACCGACTGTTTTTATCATTAATCAAACAACAACAGGAGAAAATCCCTCACTGCTCTTGCCTGAAAGACTTTTGTAGCTATAATTAAAGTTTTTTCCTTACAGTGAAGATGCTTAAAGCACAGTTTGTTTTATAGTTTAATTATATTCCTTATTTAATAACTGTATATATACAGTTGAAGTCAGAATTATTAGCCCTCCTGAATTATGAGCCCCCCGTTTACCCCAATTTATGTTTAATGGAAAGAAGATTTTTTTCAAACCATTTGTAAACATAATAGATTTAATAACTAATTTCTAATAACGGATTTATTTTATCTTTGCTATGATGACAGTAAATAATATTTTAATAGATATTTTTCAACATACTAGTATTCAGATTAAAGTGTGATTCAAAGGCTTAATTAGGGTAATTAGGCAAGTCATTGTATAACAGTAGTTTCTTCTGCAGACAAGCAAAAATGTATATTATTATAATATTGACCTTAAAATAGGTTTCACAATATTTAAATCTGCTTTTGTTCTAGCCGAAATAAAACAAATAAGTCTTTCTCCAGAAGACAAAATATAATAGGAAATAGTGGGGAAAAATTCCTTGCTCTGTTAAACATCATTTGGGAAATGTTTATAAAAAAAAATCACAGGACGGCGAATAATTTTGACTTCAACTGTAATCTTTGTGAATAATGGTGATTACAATTATGACCAAAATAATCGTGATTATGATTTTTCCCATAATCGAGCAGCCCTATCACTGTGTACATGTTTGGAGTAGCAGGATTAATTCATTCATTTTCCTTCGACTTAGTCTCTTTATTCATCAGGGGTCGCCACAGCAGAATGAACCGCCAACTTATCCAGCATATGTTTTACAAAGCAGATGCCCATCCAGCTGCAACCCAGTACTGGGAATCATCCATACACACTCATTCACACACATACACTACGGCCAATTTAGTTAATTCAATTCACCTATAGTGCATGTATTTGAACTGTGGGGGAAACCGGAGCACCCGGATAGTAATGATAACCAATATTTGAACAAACTTCTTTGACTTTTTTGTTTACTCATTGTTGTCACGTTTTACCAGTTTGTGAAATCTCAAGCTTTTTATCAGCCTGTGTTGGTAAATGGACAACTTGTGCGATTCCGGGGCAAGATAACTTGGTTCAGATAAGAGTTTGGTATTGAAAGTTCAGTGTCACCACAGAAGTGAAGCCATTCATTATTTCTTGGTGAAAACACAGCGTTCTAATTCTTTTTCCATTTCTCAGGTTAGCAAGTTTCCAATGCTCTGGTAGAGCTTTGGGAACTGATATATCCAACAGATAACCGCAAATGATCCTCGGGAGGTTTTCCATGCCTGGAAACAGCAACAAATGCAAGGCTATACCGGGTCATGGGTCTCATTTGCAAATTAATGTTTCTCATTGAGGGCGACACGGTGGTTAGCACTGTCGCCTCACAGCAAGAATGTCACTGGTTTGAGTCCCGGCTGGGCCAGTTGGCATTTCTGTGTGGAGTTTGTATGTTCTCCTCGTGCTCGCATGGGTTCTTTCTTGGTGCTTTGGTTTCCCCCACAAGTCCAAAGACATGTGGTATAGGTGAATTGAATAAACTAAATTGGCCGTAGTGTGTGTGTGTGTGTGAATGAGTGTGTATGGATGTTTTCCAGTACTGGGTTGCAGCTGGAAGGGCATCGGCTGTGTAAAACATAAGCTGATTAAGTTGGCAGTTCATTCCTCTGTGGTGACCCCTGATGAATAAAGGAACTAAACCGAAGGGAAATTAATAAATGTTTCTCCACTAAGAGATTGTGTTTATTTTTATTACACATTAAAACATTTTAAATCGTGTTTTTTTTTTTTGTGATTTGAGACTTCACAAACTGTTTATAAACGTTTTTTTGGTTGTTTATTTTGAAATAAAAAATAACCCTTTAAGTCCACTTTACCAATTGGGTCGATTGCTTCAGTTAAAATATTAATTCATTCATTAATTTTCTTTTGGCTTCATCCCTTTATTCATCAAGGGTCGCCACAGCGGAATGAACCGCCAACTTATCCAGCATATGTTTTACAGAGCGGATGCCCTTCCAGCTGCAACCCATCACTGGCAAACACCAATACACACTCATTCACACCTACACTATGGCCAATTTAGTTACTTCAATTCACCTATAGCGCATGTTTTTGAACTGGTGGAGGACACCAGATCACGCGGAGGAAACCCACACGAACACGGAGAGAACATGCCAACTCACCACACCCACCTGGGACTCGAACCAGCGACCTTCTTGCTGTGAGGCAACAGTGTTAACCACTGAGCCACCGTGTCAGCCTTCATTTAAAGTATATATTTTCAAAGTCTGTTTTCTTAAAAAGATTTGTCACCTTTTTTTTCCAGAAATCACCATTAAATCTTTTGTACCACCAGAGAAGATCATCTGTAAACTGATACACTGTAATTAATCAGTGCAAGATACGCTAACAGTATTCTGCACATTCTGTGTATGCTGGGATATTTTTTGTACACAGCGCCATCTAGGTGTCATTGCTGGGAAATGAAATTTATGCTCAACTCATTCCTACCATTCAAGTTGTACGTTTATGCAGGGATGGGCAGTATATATGATGCAGGTCTTTCAAATACGTATTTCAAATACAAAATAGTATTTCATAATTTGTATTTGATAGGGTTGATGAAAATGGGTTCGAATTTTGTATCAAAGTACTTGTCTTAATAATAATAATACAATAATTATAATACATATTGTATTTGACCCAAAGCACTACAAGGCAAACAAAGCAGAACAATAAAAACAGTAAAAAGACCACAATAAAACAATAAAATATGAATGATTCATTACAACTGGAAGATTAAATTAACAAAAATAATTAATCTAAGTTAAAAGCAAAGGTAAAAAGGTGAGTCTTGAGAAGTTTCTTAAAACAGTCCAGAGAAGCGGCATTCCTGATGCTGATGGGTAGGCCATTCCATAGCTTAGGCGCACTGTACGAAAAAGCACGACCACCCATAGTCTTTAGTTTGCAGCGTGGCTGAAACAGCAAAAGTCCAGATGAAGAATGAAGACTGCGGGTGGGAGTGGCCAGAGTTATCAGGTCACAGATGTAGTCAGGTGCTAGCCCGTGCACTGCTTTATATGTTAAAATCAGAGTCTTAAAATCCATACGTGACTTAACAGGAAGCCAGTGAAGTTGCTGAAGTCGAGTATTTTTGTATTTTTTAAATACTGTAAAATACTTTGTAAGAAGTCTACATAATGCCATCAAGAAATATACTTCTGATGCTTTCAGTTATTTGCCTAAGCTTGAGATCAGAACAGAAAATTGATTAATATTGAAGAAATGCGTGAAGTATGGATGGAAATTATGCAACACACATAACACCTAAATATGGTGTAGTAGTGTTTCCTGAGGGGTTCAACTGAGACTCTGCAGTTAATGAAGAACTCTTGGAAGAGTGAGTAAACTGCATAAATAATAGTAGTTTTGCATGGATTTGCTGATGTAGATGCCAAGAAAATAAAACAAACAACATTAAAATAAGTCATACAGTGGCGATACCTACAATACTTTAACATTGGCTGTTTCAGACGCCAGTTGATCTGCAGGTTCACTGTATAGTTAATGAAGAGGAAAGATGTCTGTCTATGAAGAGACTTCATTTTTTAGAGATATCATGTTTTATGCTGTGCATTGAAGAGTACAATTGCATGATTTATGAAAATGACTAAAACTGGAGATGTTAGTAGTTTTCAGAAATCATGTTTTTCATTAGGTATTGGAAATTTCAATTGCAAAAAACTTAAATCTATTAAATTTATTAAAAACAAATTGTCTGAGCAAAAAATTCTAATGATGTCAATAGGCTATATGCACACGGACTTTTAATTTTCAGCCAGGCAGCCCAAAGGCTTTCGGTGAACTGCCTTTCTATTACAAAATTTTCACATCTAAGATCTAATTTCTTAAAAAATCAGCGATCTTCACTGCCTGTTAGATATACGATATGAAATGGGTCTCAGATCGGACAAGAAGCACTGCATTAACTTCCATTCCCCCCCGCCATGTCTTTAAAATATAACAGTTTATTTTACTCCAGTATTTTTAATAGATTTACTGCGCTAGCCTGTAGCTACTGATGGCGCTTAGTCATGGGACGATCTTTCAAGGTATTTTCAAGGTATACCGCGGTTTGGAAAAGTCAAGGTTTTAAAACTCCCAAAATCTTCGGTAATACCGTTCCTAAGGTATGTGTAAGATTTATTCAGTTATTTTATTTTATTTTTTTAGGACAACAGTATCTCCAGCAGAAAAGATATCCAAAAATGCAGTTTAAACGGTAAAGAAATCTGTGTTTGTGAAAAAAATGAAGACAGCAAAAGGCAATAATTTTTTTTATTATTTAGCCTGATATGTTTACTGTCCCAAAACATTTTTAAATGTTTCCCAAAATAAAATATATTGTGTAAAATATATTGCAATAAAAATATATAGTACATAAGAACATATTTTAGAGCAGTAATCACAATTCCGTGATACCGTGATATTTTTATCCAAGATTATCATACCGTCAGAATCTTATACCGGCCCATGCCTAATAGCACTAGTGGTAACAACGGTCTTTCATCTCATTTTACGTTTGAAAAACTAAATGAATGCTTAAGTCTGTTTAACTGAATGTATTGTAATTATATTACAACATCGATGCTGTAAAGACAACCTTGTAAAAATGAAAATAATCACATTAAGCTTTCACCGGAAGTTTATCATTGGCTCTAAAACTCAAGCTGTGCATAGAGCCTATTTTACTGGCCACCCAATGGATGTAAACACAATAAGGAGATATAGTACTATGTTCCCACTCATTATCTGCATTACATGGTTTTTACAGTGATTAAACATCTTCAAGACAGGACTTTCTGTATGAAACTTGTACAAAATGATACTAATATGAAAGAAACAAAGGTTTATGAATACCCACTCATGTACATGGAGTAGAGGTGAATGAGCTGGCAGAGAAGTTGACTTGCTCAAACATTGTTTATTTCACTAAGTTAGTTTAACGGTGAACAGATTGATTAAATACGCCTATTGGTGGAAGCTTTGAGAAGAAATGCCATGCTCCCTTGTAATAGTATTTTGTAGTATTTTCAAAATTCAGTATTTTATTTTGATACTTGTTGCGGCTGCTGTATTTTGTAGTTTATTTCGATACATGTAAAACTGAGGTATTTGGTATTTTATTTTAAAATACATTTCAAGATATGTTTGTCCATTCCTGCGTTTTTGTTGTATTTTTGTTTTCATCAGAGAGAAGCTGGAGAAGAGATATGTAGTTTCTCAGTTTCCTGTTTCCTGTGGTGGGGTTGCGAGAGTGATGCCTTCCAGTCACATCGGACCTCTGACACATGCACACCCTGGAAGTGGAACCGGTAACACACACTTCTAAAAAAAAGTTAAATTAATTCAGATTTTGTTTAAAACATTGTCATTTTTAATAAAATTATCCAAAGACTGTTAAAGTATTCACAATTGGTATAATGCAATAAACTGTAATGCATCTTAATATTTTTGTGTATGTGTGTGTGTGTGTGTGTGTGTGCTTTGTGTTAAGAGTTACGGGTAGATGTGGAAAACAGCTCGTTACCCATTCCACGGGACAGCAGTTCCTCCTCAGGCTATTCCAGTGCTCCTTCTAGTCCAATGACTCCTTTATCACGTGACACTTCCTTTGACCGGGTTAAAGACCCTCACAGACGTAAGAGCTGATGTTTTTTTTTTTTTTTTACACACTTGGAGTAATTTATTAATTAAGGATAATTGAAGGAGGTAATAGTTAATAGGTGCGTTTGACTTCATGCAGCGATGCGCAGATAGAATGTAATCTGTCTTAAAGCGGTGCATGCCTGTTACAAATTTTGGCCGGATTGATGCGCCGATGTCATGTGAGTGTCACATGTGGCATCAAAGTACCGCGACAGCGCTCCGAGATCAGACGACTGAGTCAGCCCGTGCAGCATCTGAAGAGGGCCAGCTGGAGCTAAGATGACGACACCAGTATAACACAATTGGCCGAGTTCACCGCATCGACAACAACCACGTGTGTTTTGCGTTTATTATTGGACAAATTCTGTCTCACAAATTTCAAAACAAACAATTAACTTTTCATACCCTCGCTATCTTGTACACATGATGCTTATTAAAAGACTACAAATATTTTACTGCAGCATCATCTTTTGTTAAATAGTTTGTTCATAAAGACTAGATTGTTTGCATATATTTATTCTGCCTTTTTTATACAGACTACTGTATTCAGCTACATAAACGATTTAAATGATTTATTTTAGTAAATAATCTAAATATTAACTCAAATAACTCTTACAGACTTGTAATAAAATAATTATCATAATTGATCCTGACGATTTCTTAGCAAATTAAGTTATATAAAAATATGTAATATAAAAATATATGATTATGAATTGTCAAGCTATTTATGCAGAAATGTACATTGATGTACCTGCTCTTTCTGGGAAATGTCTACTTAAAGTGTAGCTCATTTATTTTGGTCATTTTGTTCAATCTTTTTGGATTAAAGTGCTTTTTAAAAAATGCTTTCATTATCCAAAATAATCCTATTCGTGGGTATTTATTTCCTTTTTATGGGCCCTCTGGTTTCCCCCTTTATTTCTCATGCGTTTGTTATGTAGGCTACTTAAATTTAATTCATAATTCCCTGTTTTAAAATAAACTATAGTTTGTAGAGACTGTATTTTGTTTTATTTGTACTGTAAACCTTTTATTGTTATTTTAATAAATAAACGATCACGCCATGTGATCGGTCATCATGACTGCAGCAACTTTGAGCCCCTGAAGTGTCCAGCTTGACGGCTCCATTTTCAACTTCGCCCCTGCCTGCGTTCAGCTAATCTCATTAATCATCGGCTGCAGCTGTGCTTCATGTCGAACGCACCTATTGATTAGGAGTGTGACAAGATCTCGAGATCTCGCGAGATTAAATAACGACAAGATTTCTCGTCAAGGTGAAAAGTTGTCTCGTGAGTAGTAGATGTTATCATGATGGAGCGTGAGGGTGAAATTAGCATTGAAGATTAGAAGCAGGATTAAATTTAAACCGGAAATCAAGTGCTTTGCGCACACCTGGTAAGGCTGGCCTTTGTGTTGCACATGCCACTCGGTTGGGCGGGCGGGTGTGACGTAACCGATTTTTTTTCTCACCGGCCAAAGAGCTGCCGCATTATTCATGTCTGAGCAGAGGCTGCTCTGCGTGTCTGGTCTCGTGGAGTAGGCATCTCGTCACACCCCTAGAAAACACCCATACACTCCCGTTCACACACATACACTACGGCCAATTTAGTTTATCCAATTCCCCTATAGCGCTTGTGTTTGAACTGTGGGGGAAATCGGAGCACTCAGAAGAATCAGCAACCTTCTTGCTGTGAGGCAACAGTGCTAACCGCTGAGCCACCGTGTCACCCTGGAGTATTCAGTTTACTATAAAACAATTGTGCGAATTCAAAAGTCGGTGCAAACTGAAAAGGTACAATGTTTATTTTGCCAGCGCATAATTTTATTCTTCAGGTGAACAATTAAGTAGTGCATGTTAATCCACTGAATAATTATGTTTGTTTTGGTAATCTTCAATTAAAGTCTGACCATTTGCTTCTGTTTTTGGACTGTTGGTCCTTCTATGTTGACGTTAGTTTGGCAGCTTCAGCAAAATATTTTAACCACGCCCCTCTTACTGTTAGTTTGCTATAAGGGAATGAAAGCCCCGCCCCCTACTAAATTTTCCATTATAGTTGGAACTACATAAACATACTGAAATATAAGTCTTAGCAGCTTCTGGTTCGCGCAGACTTAAAGGTGCAGTATGTAAGTTTGACATCCAGTAGTTGAACTAGGTATTGCACTCCTGGAGCAAAACTAATGCAAGCGCAGTTTGCCAGATTGAGGACAGGAACGAGTGATTTAAACCGTGTTCTAGTTCTAAATAAAAGCAACCCCACCCGATAGAAGGAATATTTTCCATATTAAACTGAGATTTTGTCCTAACCAACACCTCAAACTGTTATATTAGAAACGGCTTCTATTTCTCACAGGTGAACAACAGAAAACTATGACATTGATCACCTCAGGTAAACCTCATGTGCTTTATTCAGTGCTAAATGCTAACAATGTGAATTTGAATGGCATTTTACATAACATTTAATGCCACACCTCAGATCTTAATAAAAAATAAACTAAACCGTTTGAAATTGAACTTTAGAACTAAACACATATGAGTGATTCAGCATCTACATTTAATAATGGTAAAGAGGGTTAATATGTATTAAATAAATTATAAACCATACCATTTCGTGAGTGAGTGCATATTCTGTGCTTCTGAATGGCTGTATTTAAATTTCTGTCGTGTTTCGTCTGATGAAAACAGCCAAATTGCTCATCACTGCGTATCGTCACAAAGCGTGTTGTTAGGACACGCGGTTACTACATAACCTGCTCACCTAATGTTTACGTTCGGAATATTTATATAATTTGCTAATTATTAACCTTATCTGGAACTCTGAATCGCGTCTCATTTCGGAGTCTGCTACTCTCCACCGGAGGAATGAATGAATGAAATACACGGTTTTCCACCAAGGCAACCCGGGGTGCTAAAACATAATTGGCTGAACTAGCATTGGGCAGGTTAAAATTACCATAACAAAGACATAATATCTGACACATACATAATATCTGACTGAGCATTGTTTTTCAGTATGTTCACTTAGCATGTTTCTAAAATATCTGCAAACATATTATGGTATTTTTATGCTTTAGAAGAGTCAAAAACTAACATACAGCACCTTTAAAATAAATGAAAGCATTACTGCTTATATTCAGAAATGTATTACAAATAAAAATAATTTATATTAAGGGAAAAGATTCAGGTATAGGAATTGAATTATCAAATGGAAATGACACTTAAAAATTTTCTCTGTTTAAATTCAAGACAATGAATCTTTTTTAAAATACAAATGTTATTTAGGGCCTGAATGCTTTACACTTGTTTGAAATGTTTACACCAGGGGTGCCCAATCATGTTCCTGGAGATCTACATTCCTGCAGAATTCAGCTTCAGCCCTGATCAAACACAACTAAACCAGCTGAGTAGAATCTGAAGGAGCACTTGGTAATTACAGACAGGTATGTTTGATCAAGGTTGCAGCTGAGCTCTGCAGGAAGGTAGATCTACAAGAACAGGATTGGGCACCCCTGCTTTACAGTAAAAGGCCTTAAAATAGGCACAATCTATTATGGTTAAACTTTGCAATTAATCCACAAATCACATGCATTCTGAGGCGTGGTACCTGGTCAACTGTGATCCCCAGACATTGCACATGCTGTGATGTGACCATAATGAATGTGCAAATGGTGATGCCTAAACAATGTATTGTGGTGTCCTGATTATTATAATTTATCACTAAAATATCAGTTAATTTTTTATCTAAATTGTCTTTCAGGTTTGGAGACTGGTTTGGATTCTGGAGAGAAAGAAAGGTCATGCTTTCTCCTCAATCCTGCAGGCCCCAGCCGTCCCACTGCCCAAGTCCTCCCGGTCCAGAACGATCCCTCGCTGTGTCCCTCCCAAATGAGTTTACCTCCTCCCTCTCTTCCCCTCCTCTCTCCAGGCCGAGTTCTCAACTGTCCTCGGAAACCTCGACCACCACCATTATGTCCAGAAGAACGCCCCAAACCAATAGGTTCTGGGGTGCCTGTGGGTGTCCGGCTCGAGAACATCTTCCCTGGATTGAATCTTGACGGTTCTCAGGGGCACCAAGAAATCCCGGGCCCCCGAGGGCCACTTACTGTGCTTCGTTCTCCTCCAGGTGTCATGGTGGAGACCAGCACTTCTCTCACTTCCACATCTAACACCCTCCACCACGTCTCCCACCCACCCTTACACCTACAAGTGTCTTCTTCTGTTCCACGTACTGGATCCTACCCATTCTCCACCCTGTCCTCATGTCTGTCATCAAATTCCTCCACCAGACCCTCCTTCTCATCTGTTAGTGGAGTACCCATAGCAACAGCTAACAGCGTTCCCATGGCAGCAGTACCCGGCAACACATACTGCGTAAACAGTACACCCACAATTACTCCCTGTTCTAGCTCAGTCTCCACAGAGAATAGCGGCTATGTCTCGGTGCAAGCGAACTGTGCTAACTCCAGTTCCTCCTTGTGCGTTTGTAGCTCGTGTGGTTGTAGCGGCAACTGTGGCTCCTATGGGGCACTTCCAGCAAGCTATGCCGGCTACTTTCCACATCCGTTTTCAGGAACGTCAGTATTCACTTTAGGTCCATTGCTTCATTTTAGTCCACTCGTTACTGGAAGCGGTACCGCCTCCCCTTTTTCATACCCTTTGGTGGCCCCGCCTATTTACAACAGCAGCCTATCACATGACTCACAACAGAATCTTGTGCTTCCGCCAGTGCAGGGCTTTCTTGGGGGAGGGGGCAGTGTCTACCAGCCCCATGGAATGATGGGAAACGGAAGCGCCGGACATAAGAAAACAGGGAATGTGTCTTGCTATAACTGTGGGCTGAGTGGGCATCATGCACAAGACTGTAAGCAGCCAGCAATGGACTCTGCACAACAAGGTAACAAGCAGTGTTTTTTAAGCACTTTAACGCCCCTTTCACATGAGGCGTCAGCGTCAACGCTTCCTATTAACTTAGAATAGGTCATGTCAAGCTTTGCTGAACTGACTTGTTGGTCTGTAATGGAAGCGTCAGCCAATCAGATCACTTTATGCAAATACTCCAACTCAGACAGTAGCCGATTACAGACTTATTTCATTGGCTGATGCTGCTATAATGATCATGTCAGCCCCAACTTCAAACACGCCCTCTGTCAAGCATTGACGCTGAAGCCGCGTATGAATTGGGCATAAAGGCTGATTTATTCTTCTTCGTCGAATGATCGGCGTGTCCCACGGCGCCTGCCTTGTATGTAGTCGTGTATTTATACTTCTGCATGCTGTTTGTGTTGCTTTGCAATAACACTTACGAAACACTAGCTGGCAGTAGATGTTTATGTTTCTCTGTGTCATGTTTCTTTGCGGGTGTTTTTTTTTTATGAACGCTACCTTACTGTACAAGTAGTTAAAACTCGCTCATTTAGAGGCAGAAACTGGCAGACGTGCAACAACATTAATCATAAGGTAAACACAAAACGAAAAAGTTTCCATCTGGAGCTCCTTCACGGGACTCGACACTTGTAAACACTTGCTCCATCGGATTCGCGAGCTCTGCTTCATTGCAACGTGTAGTTACACTTTTTGAGAGGTGCGTGTCAGAATTGCCGTCAGCCACGGCGAGTGCTATGCAACCGTGTGAAGGCTGCGCTGAATTCAATTCAATTCACCTTTATTTGTATAGAGCTTATACAATGTAGATTGTGTCAAAGCAGCTTCACATAGAAGGTTATAGTAAAATGAAACAGTATCAAATCAGTTTAGCTCAGTTCAGTGTGGTTTAATAATCACTATTGAGAGTCTAAACACTGAGAAGCAATTCCATTGATGCGCAGCTCTACAGATCCCGAACCATGGAAGCCAGTGGCGACAGCGGCGAGGAAAAAACTTCACCAATTGGCGAAAGTGAAGATTTAAAAACCTCGAGAGAAACCAGGCTCAGTTGGGCATGACCATTTCTCCTATGGCCAAACGTCTTGTGCAGAGCGGCAGTCTAGGCACTGGACCACAGCGAAGACTCGTCTGTCCTTGGAGCGTCACAGGAATCAGTCTCATACTCTCACTCCACCATGACCACCACAGCAGCTGCTCAGGATACGGCCTGGTTCAGGATTATGAAGACCTTGGGATCATCTCGTCGCTGGTCTTGGATCGCATCAGTGGTGGTGCATAGTCTGAGGGACTCGGGATGAGTACCCCCAGGTGGAAATAGAGAATAATTAGCGTAGCTGCTGTTCATAGTGTATATACGGTATACTGTGTATATATAGTGTATACTGCATTTCGTTACCACTGCATTTCGTTTCCTTGTATTTGTACATGTGTAATGACAATAAAGTTGAATCTAATCTAATCTAAACGAGATGCAAAAACCTGCGTCAGACCGCTAAGTGATGCACTGAGTGTATGCTTTGAATTAGCCTTAAGTGCTAAACATTAGCAATAGCAGCGCAGTGCTCTGGAAAATGCCCCCAGTGAATTTGACACTCATAACAGTGATGTCTTGTGCATGGATATTATTACATTTTATAAGCAAGTGCGAATAAAACCAGAACAGCAATGTTGGACTACTAGAATGTATGGTATTTAGCATTTGTTTTACAAAGTGACATTGTCACCTAGTGGCCTGGCAGGCATAATATATCATTTTAGTCATTTTCATTTAGTCAATATGAACTAAATTTCTAAATTTCATTTAGTCATAATCATTATCATTTGATCCTGAGCTGCTGCTGTGGTGGTCATGATGGAGAGCATGAGACTGATTCCTGTGATGCTCCAAGGACAGACGTGTCTTCGCTGAGGTCCAGCTACTGCGCTTAGACTGCAGCTCTGCACAAGACGTTTGGCCATAGGAGAAATGGTCGCCACTGGCTTGCATGGTTCGGGATCTGTAGAGCTGCGCATCGATGGAATTGCTCCTCAGTGTTTGAACTCTCAGTAGTGATTATTAAACCACACTGAACTGAGCTAAACTGAACTGAACTTAAACACTGAAAACCGAACTGACACCGTTTCAATTCACTATAAACTTCCATGTGAAGCTGCTTTGACACAATCTACATTGTATAAGCGCTATACAAATAAAGATGAATTGAATTGAATTGAATTTTCACAGATCTGTGTGAACAGCAATTGTGTTGACCATATTGCAATCAAAACACTTTTTAGCACAATGTTTTGCATTTTTTCTACCCTTAGAAACCACTTACAACACCCTAGCTAGTTTTTATTTTACCAATATTGTCTTCAAATAATTTAAAATGAAATGAAAGTATTAAATATTCTTGTTTAACATGCTTTGTTTTGCAGGGACGTTTCGCCTGAAATACTCTCCACAGTCAGACAGTCAGGACTCAGGGGATTAACTGATGTGTAAGAACTGGTTTGGACCTGCACCTTCCTCAGAGTGCGAAAACACTTGACGTGAGACGCCGCTGAGCAAAGATGTTACAGTATCACTTTAGAGGAACATCGACTGATCAAGTTTGATGAGTTGCATCGTCAGATGAAAACCTCATGCCAAAATAAATCACCTCATGGTGGATCTTTGTAAAGGGATGCTCAAAGAAGAATGCACTTTTTTGTGTTCTTCATGCTGTTCGTCTCACTTGAGACTCATCGGTCAACATTTGGCACACTTGGAAGCAAAAAAAACGACAGATTTTGCTCGCCAAATAATGCGCAATGATGCCAAAGTCGTTTTGCTCATGGTGTGACTACAAGTCCACCTTTGAGAATAAGATGCTGCCTTTCTTTTTGTACTGGAAACTCAGAAAAGGAGACGAAATATTGGAAATGGAAAGAGGTCATTTTTTTTAGCTTTTGACTACAGGAAGTCTTTGTAATCGTCATGTGTTTTTCATATGTTCCCGTTTGTTGTAATCCAGGTTTTTCTAAACGTTTGCTACTTTTGAATCAGATTTTGTATTACTTGTTCTCTTCGTCATGTCAGTGTGACGCTGAAATAAAAGACATTTATACAGTCAATGCACTTAAGACCGCTGAAATTGTGCTTTTTAATTTTATTTTTATTGATACTCGTGAAAACCAAGAAACTGTTTCATGGATGAATGAACTTAGAACTGGGTAAAATAGGAAAATGTTTTAGTAGAATCAGACAGCTATGTCCAAATCGCATTTACATGTTTTGCAATGGGCCAAAACTGCAAGTGTCATCTTAAAAAAAACAATAAATAAATAAATTGTTTCCTAGATACAAAGTGCCCAAAAGTATTGAAAAATTCTTGGAAAAAAGCCTGTTTAGCCAGTAGATGCCATTCCATTGTCATTGTCGAATGTGTTTCTAAACAAATTGTGATATTTATTATCTGCATTCATTTGGTTGAACATTGGTGTTTAAATAAATTTCTTGAGGCTGCTGGCTATGCATGTTGCCTGATTATGAACTATTTCATGCTGTATGTATTATGTTTGGAAATATTGCAGGATAGCTTTTGACCTAAATCGACAATGCTGACGCAGCCATGTTTGTATTCTGAGGTGAATGTTTAATGAAGTTTGTTGATTTTGTTTTGTTTAGTGTATCATTTTGACACTTTATAAAAAAAGAATTAAAATGCAAGTACAAGTAGTTTGATAGTGCTCATCCAATTTTTTTTGATCACAAATCATTCATTTTCCCTTCAGCTTAGTACTTTTATTCATCAGGGGTCGCCGCAGCGGAATGAACCAGCTTATCCAACATATGCTTTACACAGCGGATGCCCTTCCAGCTGCAACCCAGTACTTGGAAACACCCATGCACTCTCAGATTCCCACTTATACACTACGGCCATTTTATAAAATGTAAAAAAATATATTTTATAAAATTGTAAATCTCTTCATTTTTGATTGATTTAAAGCATCTTTACTGAACGGGTGAAAGTAAAAAAAAAAAAGGTAAATCACTCACTTTTCTTCAGCTTACTCCCTGATTTATGAGGGGTCGCCTCAGCGGAATGAAGTGCCAATTACTCTGGCATATGTTTTATGCAGCAAATGCCCTTCCAGTCACAGTCCAACTGCCTACTGTGCCACCTCAAGATTTATAAATGTATTGTTGATAAATATATGTATTTAAATTGTTTTTAGATTTTCCGCATATCCTGGTACAGATAATTAAAAAATAAATGCTAAATATTTTTAGCTTTTCCTTATTGAACTTATGACAAGGCCCTTCCTTCTGGCAGCTTCTGAACTTTTATTTTGACAGGTTTCCGTGAAGACTCGCATAAAATGGTAAAATCTTAATGACCTCACTCTCAGAGCAGCAGAGATGAAGTTTGCCGGTTCACGTCCTCAAATGGAAGAATACCAACACTAAAACCGCACGAGCGTCACACGTAAGTATTTGTGCCGTAAACGAAATGGAGAGAATGCAGACTCAGGTCATATTTAAACATTATTCTTACAGTTTAATACTCATGAACACTACCTTTGATGATTTATTCAGCAACATTTTGCATTTTAACGCGTATTCTTTCTCATTCTGTGAATGAATGACCTACATTAGTTTTCACGATTCGTCAGCAATCGAGCGGCCATATTGGAGGAACAGACCGTAAACAATGACAATTTTGCTGATTATTGCTGCTGAAAAATCACCAATTATTGTAATGTTTGTGCTGTACTAATAAGTTAGACAAGGACAAAATATTTAGAAAAAATTGGAGCAAAAGCTGCTTGTGAATTTAACTGAAGCAAGAATCTTGAAAACTCATGTTTGTTCCCTGCTGAAAAATCCAGCTTAAACCAGCCTAAGATGATTGGCTGGTTTTAGCTGGTCGACCAGCCTGGTTTTAGAGGGGTTTTGGCCATTTCCAGCCTGGTCGTAGCTGGAAAATGACCAGCTTAAACCAGCTTGACCAACCTGGTCTTAGCTGGACATAGCAGGTTTTGGCTGGTCAACTCCCAGCCTGACCAGCTAAGACCAGGCTGGAAATGGCCAAAACCCCTCTAAAACCAGGCTGGTCGAACAGCTAAAACCAGCCAACCATCTTAGGCTGGTTTAAGCTGGATTTTTCAGCAAGGTTGTAATAATTTTTGGTCAATTAAGTTAAACATTAGGCTAAAATTCATATACTTAAATTTTACCATCTTATACAATTTGTTTGTCAAAATATTGCACCCATTATTGCTTACGAAGTATTTCTCTATTGACCTTATTCTTCAGTGTGGAAGTACGTTCGTTTTTGCAATTGTTTTTAGAACTTCCGATATAGTTGCCTATTAGAGAAACTACTTGCTCTACAAACAAGTGTTTGCTTGGAACAGACAAAGCAGAATGATATAAGAAGAAAATGTCAGTTTGCAACATCAAGCAGCATAACAAGCTGTTTTTAACGTCTAAAAATGAATGGAAGTGAATGGGACCGGAAGTCTTGAGCCATGAGATGAATAGGCCAGGGGTGTCAAACTCAGTTCCTGGAGGTCCGCAGCCCTGCATAGTTTAGTTGCAACGCTGCTTCAACACACTTACCTGTAGGTTTCAAACAAGACCGAAGGACTCAATTAGTTTGATCAGGTGTTTATTTCGTGTTGGAACTAAACTGTGCAGAGCTTTGGCCCTCCAGGAACTGAGTTTGACACCTGTGCTATAGTGCTATGATTTAGCACCTTCCTCTTTTTTTCCCTGATTGTTTCGGCAATATAAAGCAGCAGAGGAAAGGATTCAGTAGTACAAGAACCAAAAGAAAAGACCAGACAGGCTGCATATTCCTCATTTATTTTTAAAATACCAACAGAAATAGAAGTGTGATATTGCTGTAAATCTGAGCAGGAGGAACACAGAAAAAAATGAGCTTGAGTTCGATAAATGGGTTGATATTATAATCCTTTAAAGTTAAACTCTCGTTCAAACAAACAGTCACTTTTGTAAATTGCACAATAGTAGCACATATAAATTGGGTTTTTTTTGGGTTTTTTTTTTTTACATGAACAAAACAATGAAAAAAAAACATCTCTTTAAATAAGAGCAAGACAAACAGCAAGTAAATGTTCAGGAGAAAAGGCATCTAAGCTTATCTGTACAGTTTACTGTAAGACAAAGATGGAAAGAGTACAACAGCTCACGGTTATGCATTTATAAAGGCGTCGTAAATAATCCTCTAATAAAATTGAAAAGTCTAAAAGCGTGCACTTAAAAGAGCAAGGATGTTCGGGCAGCACTCGTGTCCAATCGTCACATTCATTCGCTCAATGTACCATCATAATTACATTTTCCTTTCTAACCTTGGGACTTTTAAAGCTTCGCACTACAATCAAAGCAGAATGTCTCGTATTTTAATTTGCATACTATCCTACTTCCTCAGGCGCGTCCCACTGGATCAAAAGGTCAACAAGGCAGGTAGGACGTCATTTCGAACCTTGTGTTGTGAAATCCAAGAACCTCAACGCTCGTGACCCAGTTAGCAAAAAAGCTCAAGGGGGAAGTGAAAAGACTGAATTGCTTCTAACAGGAAAATGGAGCAGCGGAAAACTCGGTTTGACATCTTAGGTAAGAAAAGGCTGACAAATAAAAAGTTTGAGAAATGACACAATGGGGTTAAAAGTCACCAGAACCTGACGAATAACCTCCGAAACTCTTTTGGCCGCCTAACGTTACACTAGATGCCATTTCAGGAATTGAACCGCTAAGAAAATGAGACTTAACATCTCAGCAGTCTTTTGTTCAAGCTTTGTGTTTGGGTAAATCCAGAGCATTAAGTCCAAGTAAACCATAACCTGTCCTACGACCTACAACCTATCCATTTTGAAGACACAAAAGTAACAGAAGGGCCTCGAGGTTATAGGGGTGTTAGGATTTAGCTTTGGATAATGGTTGTGGTTTTGGAGCCAAATGACCGAAAGTTCAGCTGCATCCTGATTGGATGGGGAAGGGAAATGTGATAGGGTTATATGTGAGGGGAAAGGTCAGAAGAGTTCAGGCTAGGTTGTATCATTGTCCATGAGTGAAAGCCAATCGTTTTGCCATATATTTGTTTTTTTACTGGGATCCAAATGTCTCCTGGGAAGCGTAGACCATGTACAGAAAGCCGTCCTCATCTCTTTCACGTTCGTAGACCTCAGAAATGGCAGTGGACACAGATACCATGCTGTGACCGTTGACCAGCAGGAAGAAAGCCTGGTTGGAGTTGAGCTGGAGACGTCGCCTTTTGGGAAAACAGACAAAAGGCAAAGAAGCATTATTATTTTCCCTATAAAGAATGATTAAATAAAGAAATTATCAGGTAAAAAGATATTTGTTCGGTACACTATACAAAAATGCTGGCTTCCACATATGGCCCGTTTCCACTGAATGGTACGGTACGGTTCAACTCAATCAGCGTAACGAACCGTACCACTTTTTGGTCACCCTTTGCAAAGGGTACCAAGGGTACCAAAAGGCGGAGCTAGACACGCAGCTGAACGCTATTTGTTTACAGAGATACATCATTCGCTCGCGCAACCAGCCAGAATGAAAACAAAAGAACTGCCATGTTTTAAATACACAGCCGAGACTTTACACCGTAATAATATATACATATAATAACGAGCCATGGTCGACCTGAGCTCAAACCTTGTTGTCATCTTGATGAACAGCCACAAAGCCAAGAAGAAGAGCAGATTCTACCCTGTGCCCAGTAGTTTTTTTATGACCCTGTCTAAAGCGAGAGCGCTTTCTTGCTTGCGCTCGCCGCACGTCTATATTTGAAATAACAAACTTCTTGTGCTGCTGATAATAACGTGCGCTTGATTATTGACACGCTTTCGAAACCCTATCCTTTCAGAAATGGACAAACGCGAGAGTGACGAGCGAAAGAACTAAGGAGAAGCCGGAAAAAACAAAAGAGCACATTATCTTTTTCAACAAACTGCCATGTTTAACTATTATCATCACCTTTTGGACTATTATGAACTCGAAATGATGGAATTACTTTCTAACAGAGGCTACATGTGCTGCTGAAGATTAAAGACACAGATGAGAGGTTTGCACTGACTGTGGGCTATATTTCATGTTGTTTTTGAACCTAAATAAAGGACTAAATGTATGCTGTGGGTAGTTTTTGTGTAATTAATAACATATCAGAGACTGTAAGGGTCTGTATGTGTTCATATGTTGCAATTTTTTATTTTATATAATTGCAGACGTTACAGTAGGCTATTTCACACTGTCATTGATCTGCAGTTGTAATCAAATCATGTTCATAGAAAATTTAATAATATTATTATAGTATTTTAGTAATAAAATAGTACATTTATACAGAAGTATTTGTGTATAAAGCATCTGTTTTGTGAGAAGTGCTTGTCATATGATATGTGAACGACCTGTACAGCTTTACTTTGACATTTTCTCGAGAGAAAATGACGTTGACAAACTTTCTGTCGTACACCAAGCCCACCATTGGTACCCTTTTAGCAGTGGAAACGCAAGCCTGATAAAGGTGACCCGTATCATACTGTACTGTACCACTTTGTGAAAACGGGCCAATAAATCCTACATGTTGTTAACTTAAAAAGCCATAAAACCTCAGGAGGGTGTTTTCACACCTCTAGTTTGAAAAAAGTCAGAAAAGTTGGTGCGTGTTTAGGTGGGAGTGTCCAATAGTGAAAGAGGCAAGGGTTTGCTTAAAAATGGGAGTTTCAGTTTGAGCACATTCTAATTTTCACAGAGGCAAAACAAACACACAAACGCAGGAGAGTGACTATGTTTACATGGACATCAGTAATCAAATTATTTGCCAAATTAATAATTTGTCGACTTTAACTGCTGTTTGGGACTTTCACTTTCATTCAGTAACACCTTTTAGCAGACCACTGTGTGGGAAAATAGATATAAAACCTTCGTTGCTGCACATTTATAAACGCAACACTGACAACCTCTCCAAACAATTCTTCTTCCACTTGTTTTAATTACGGTTGGTAACACAACATAGCATCTCTTTGCTGTCTGAACACTTGTCTTCGAAGCTATCATGCATATTAATGAAGTTGCGCCTCATTCACAATAGAGCGCGCTATTTGGTTTGAACCAAGTCTTTCTCATGAATTAATGCTGAAAACTTAAAGACGTCATGTTGTACCCGCTGGTACAGACATCCAGTCTCTACTCTAAAATGTACACAAGTATCTAATTGCCGTGACGCAGCTCCAAAATTTCTTTTCAAACCGGAAGAACAAATTTGCTCAAAATAACGCAAAAACAACCAATTTTCACTTTTTTGTCAAATATGTATGTTCTAATAGTGTTTTCAGCAGCGTGGGACACATATATGACTGTCAACATCTCAAAAAATGTGTTTTGGTGTTTCCTGACCCTTTAATCGATTTGTGTTGGGACAACATGAAGGATTTATGTGGAACCCAGAAAAACCCAATGGAACCCATGTGAAATTAATTTAAGTGGATTGAACATAAAATAATTAAGTTGTCCCCATAAAAACCCTTAAGAATTGTGTTGTTTCAACTCATTTTAAATAAGCAGTTTGAAACAGCAGCAAAAGTATTTTTTTCTTACCTGATTATCTTAATAAGTTCGCTCATGTTAACGTGGTCAGGAACTAAAAACTTGGTTTTGTCAAGAATCGGCAGTTGCTTTTCTCCCTTGTATCTTTCGATGATGACCTGAAACACAAATCAACGAGTAACATTGTTAGCATACATTAATACAAATATTCGGTTGAATAACCTGGATCAAACTTCGGATGTAAAAATTATGATTATCATTAATTTAACATATAATAAAATTAATCATGATCACTTATTCTTTTTTCATTCATTTTTTTTTGGCTTAGTCCCTTATTTATTACGGGTCACCACAGCGGAACGAACCTACTATTCCAGCATGTTTTACACAGTGGATGTCCTCCCAGCCACAACCCAGTACTGGGAAACTAGTTTTTATATATATTTTAATAACTATGTATCAGACTAAGTAAAATAGCCACGTCCCAAATGGCACACTATGCACTATGTCCTTATGCACTTACACACTCAACAGCATAGTATATGTATGTAGTGTGGTCCCAAATGGAACACTAATGTTTTTTTACTAAGAGGAAATTCAAACGGTGTCCCAGACGGTGTTTGCCAAATTAGTGAAATAAATGACCAAAGTACCAAATAATACCTGTTATGAGTAAAGCCGCATTCACCATTGGGAGGCGCTATAATCACTCTCATAAGAGAATTTTGCTTTCACAATCCAAAATAAATAAAGTTAACCAACATGTGAGATCGATAGCTCCGCCCCTTCCGCTACGTGAGCAAAACTGTGGTCGTTGAGTGCATGAAGTGTCCATCATTTCACGCTTTATTTTACCGGTTGAATGAGTGCATCATCCGAGTAATTAAAGCGCACTGATTATTTTTAGAGTTTTCAGTGTGAACGCACTACTTACACCGTTTATACTACAAAATGGCGTAGAATAGTGCATAAGTATGCGATTTGGGATGCACCTATTGTTTATTTTTTTAACATAAACATGTTACCATAAAAGATGCTTTCTATGTTTGTAAAATCACTTTTGTGATGCATACACAAAAAATTTGACCCATATATGTAATCTGTAAAAAATTAAAGTATTCATTTTTAATGATATCATAATTGTTTTTTCCACCCATCACATCTGTCCCCATTGCATAAGATTTAAGGGCTGTTTATATGACATTGTTTTCAGCCAAAAACTCTATATTTTATGCATTATTTTGCCATAAAATAGCATTATTACTTGCTTATTTTGGTGGATGCCGCGGATGCCGTTCCAGCCACAACCCAGTATGGGGAACTTATTCTTATATATAGTTTAATAAGTTCGTGTCAGATTAAGTATATTGTTTATTTTTTTATTATAAATATGTTACCCTGAAAGATGCTTTCTATGTTTGTAAAATCACATTTGTGAGGCATACAGCAAAAATTGGACACATACAGTTGAAGTCAGAATAATTAGCCCCCCTTAGATTTTTTTTCTTTTTCAAATATTTCACAAATGATGTTTAACAGAGCAAGGAAACTTTTACAGTATGTCTGATAACATTTTTTTCTTCCAGAGAAAGTCTTATTTGTTTTATTTCAGCTAGAATAAAAGCAGTTTTTTATTTTTTTTTAAAAACCATTATAAGGTCAAAATTATTAGCCACTTTAAGCTATAAATTTTTTGATAGTCTACAGAAAAAATTATCATTATACAATAACTTGCCTAATTACCCTAACCTGCCTAGTTAACCAAATTAACCTAGTTAAGCCTTTAAATGTCACTTTAAACTGTATAGAAGTGTCTTGAAAAATATGTAGTAAAATATTATTTACTGTCATCATGGCAAAGATAAATTAAATCGGTTATTAGAAATGAGTGAGGAAAACTATTATGTTTAGAAATGTGTAAAAAAAAATCTCTCAGTTAAACGGAAATTGGGGAAAAAAATAAACGGCGGGCTAATAATTCTGACTTGAACTGTATATGTAATCAGTCAGGAATTGACATATTCATTTTCAATGGTATTATTAATTGTAAATGTCACTTTTCATAATTGTTTTTTTTCACCCATCACCATCTGTCCCCATTGCATCAGTTTTAGGGGCTGTTTATATGACATCATTTCGGCCAAAAACTAAATATTTTATGTGTTTTGCCTGTTCGTTTACAGCAGGGAAAAAAGTATTGAACATGTCACCATTTTTCTCATAAAATATATTTTTAAAGGAGCCGTTGACTTGAAATTTTCCTCGAATGTTTGTATTGTTTGGATTTTTACCAAAATCTGGTTCAATTCCATGTCAACAGCTCCTTTAGAAATATTATTCCCAGAAAAAAAAAACATGACGTGTTCAATATTTATTTTCCCCGCTGTACATGACAAGGGCGTTTTTGGGACTGAAAATGCATAAATTTAAAAATAGGATACAAAGTGGACGTTTTTGAAAATGCGCCATTGCCGTGTTTATGCAAACACCCTAAAATGAGAGGCTTTGAAAGCAATGACACTATGCACATGCATGGTATGTGTTTAGAGAAGTGTAGATTAAAGTCAAACGTGAGCAAACAAAGAATAACTGGCAGTGTTTGTGTTGCTAACACTTCATCCACAAAGTTGAGTTACTTCACATTACGAGCAACAGATGAGAGACGCATCATACACATGCGGTAAAGTCTACATGCACTCCAGAGCCAAGTTGTCGACTGCACGTCATCACTTTTTGGCTATATTGTTGTCATGTTAAACCGTTGCCTTAATTTAAAACACTAATTTTGCACAAAAACGATCCTATTCAAATGAGCTATTTTGGGCGTTGTTTTGTGTCTATTCAGCAGATGGGAAGTTGACTTGACCCTGACCAGCTTGACAAACAATCCACACTAGTAACCCTGAGGCACTATCAATAGAGGTGACACCTGCCTTTAGAACCAATGATGGGTTATTCAGAAGCTGATAAAGGCCCTATACAGACATGCAAACGCAGACATTCATATGCTAGCTGTTTTACTAGATCTATTAACAAGCTTTCTTTTGAGATTATCGACAAGATTACCCTATTACACCCGGTACAGGATGTTGAGTAGTTTCAAACTAATTTACATCAAGGCCTTAATCTAAAAGACCATTTGCTTTTAAGCCATTTACTTTATTTATGACTCCAACATCTAAATATGTCATTTTCCTGTCCTTATAGAAACCTATTTTGATAAAACTGGACTGACACAGTTTCAATTTACTGGAAGCTGCTTTGACACAATCTACATTGTAAAAGTGCTATAGAAATAAAGATGAATTGAATTGAATGAAGAATAAAATAAGTATTTTTGTTCAGACTTTTTACCATTGCAAGTCATAGTAATATGTACAATTTAAAATAATAAACGCAAAACATAAGTGCTACGTCATTGGCATTGTTAGTTAGCATAGGATTTTCTCACAATTTTAAGTTTGTCTTGCAATTCATACTTATTTTTCTAAACAAAGGGAAATTTACTATTAGTATTATACACTAATAAACTCATAATTGTAAGATAAAATAATTGTGTTTCTGATCTATGAGTTTATAGGATTTCCTTCAATTTTGATTAGTTTTTTTTGAAATTCTATATGTTGTAAAATAAGCTAGGGCTAGATGATTATTCGAAAAGTAATTGAAAACATTCAGAACCTATAATCAATCTAACTTTTCCAGGTTGATTTTTTTTCAGTTACTTACCCTACTGCGTGTGGAGTCATTTGACCCCGCTCTGTTAGTTACTTCGCACTACATTGATGATGATTGAAAGCTGCGCCAGAGATGCCTTGACACGGCATATTTTCCATTACATCAAAATGATTAATTACATTAAAATATTTGTTTTACAGAAGATGCAAGAAATACACTGTGTACTGGATATGCAAGAGTTACTTTATTTTAAAGAGATACTGCTTATTTTCTACTTTTAATATGAAAAACATTGAAAATAATTTATTTTGTTTCCAAAAGTGCAAGTTATTTATTTTCACTTTAAAAAAAAAAGTGATTGTTGGTTTTAGGCAATGTGTGTTTTAATTAGGGATTCTCCAATCGATCTGTATCAGCCGATAATCACATTTAATGACTCGATCAGTACTCGCTGATGTGGCCGATCTCATGAACCGATAGCATGTGTTTGTGTTAGTTGGAGATCAGCAAAATATTTGAATGACCTCGCATGTATTTAGGCCTTTTTACATATAATAACTGAAAGTTCTGTGATATTGACAATACTGTAAGTTTACTTACTGCAATAAACAGTTGTTTATCAATCTATTTCCTTTTAGTAAAGAAGTAATGGATTTATAGGTTACATTGTAACTTCTTGTGCATCAAATATGCACTCCAAACTTTTTCTTGATTGAGACACGTTAAATTCTGCATGATTTGCAATGTTTTCAAAATGCATTTTTCTTAAAAAAAAAATTAATCTGCGCTATCTATTGTTTTCTTTAAAGCTACTTCTGGCCATGACATGTTCACACCTAAATGGTTATGAGACGTGTTTAAGGGATTATATGCAGCATCCTTCATTTATTCTCTAAAGCAGGTTGTACATCGGATGCGCAGATTGGCACGCATATGACAGTTGAAAGTATCACACACCAGACGCGCACATTCGCATGTTAAATGAAATTAAACTATTCAGATGGTTCTCTGTGTCGCGACAGAAATATGAACATTGTCCTGAGTCGTGGCTAAGCCGTGCTGGTGTGCGTACCTTGATAAAAACCTGTGTTTAGAATTCTAAAATGCATGGAGCGTCAACGAGCAGTGCATCAGAATCTGTACTCTGTATTTGTCGATGACCATGACAAGGAATTGGTATTTGGTATCGGCTGCAAAAATCCTGATTGGAGCATTCCTAGTTTTAATTTCAGTTGTTCAATGTTGATGTTGAATAAATAATCATGGATAGTAGATAGTGTGTGTTTCCTTCAATTACTTTAAAATCAAGTAATGCACCCTTCATTCAAAAGTCTCTTACGTGTAATATGTGAGCATATTTACTGTACAAAACTTGAAAAAAAATAATAAAATTGTATAAATAAATAAAACAATCGGGTGGCGCAGTAGGTAGTGCTGTCGCCTCACAGCAAGAAGGTCGCCGGTTCGAGCCTCGGCTGGGTCAGTTGGTGTTTCTGTGTGGATGTACCATGCGGTACAGGTAAATAGGGTAGGCTAAATTGTCCGTAGTGTATGAGTGTGAATGTGTGTGCATGGATGTTTTCCAGAGATGGGCTGTGGCTGGAAGGGCATCCGCTGCGTAAAACAAATGCTGGATAAGTTGGTGGTTCATTCTGCTGTGGCGACCCCAGATTAATAAAGGGACTAAGCCGAAAAAAAATGAATGAAAAATAAAATAATCATTCATTGTAATTGACTTAAAATGTTCAGTTAATCAAGATTTAGATTTTAGGCCAAATTGACCAGCCCTAATATAAACTCTGTTCTGCCAAAAAAAAAAAAAGAACAACTAAAAAATTTGAAAAATTTTTAAAAAAAGAAACTGAATTTCTTGCTATTTTACAAGTTTACAGTCTCTAACAAATCAAAGTCCACCTGTTCACGGAAAAATGGTAAAATAGCAACAAACATGGCACTGGCAATACTCCATTACAACAATCTATAACAACAAACACACTCTCATTACAAGCATGAAAGCCTCCTTTTAATTGCTTATCAATTTTATCCTTCATCTCCAACTGCACAGACGGCCATTAATCTGCTTACCGGGATCTTGTTTGGATGCTGTTCCCGGATCAGCCGTACATCCTCCACCCGCTGCTCTATAGAAAGGAAGTAGGAGCGGATATTAGATACAGGCGGATCGCAATACAGGACGCATTAAACCACAGACATTTTACTGAGCTGGATATGGTTTTGGATCTCAAGTGTCGATCGATTCTCTGAAGGACCGAGTTTAATTGTGTTTAACTGGTCCACTGTAAACTTGTTAGCTCCTTTCTGTGGTTCAGTTTCAATCCTGTAAGACTTAACTCTAGATTAAAGGGATGATTCGCACAGAATATGAAAACTGTCATCATTTTTACTAACCCCTCACCTGTTCAAAACCCATTTGAGTTTCTTTCCTCTGTTGAACACAAAAGAAGATATTTTGGCACCAATTAACTTCCATAGTTATTGTTTTGATCTACTATGGAAGTCGGTGGGTTCCAGCACCCATCATTCTTCATAATATCTTCTTTTGTGTTCAACAGAATAAAGAAACGATGAGGTAATTTTAATTCTTGGATGAACTATCCCTTTAAGTTGTTCTTTTGGCATACAAGGCAAGGCGATGAAAAGAAAACAAACTCACATCTGTGAACTGTCCCTTTAAGAAAGCACTCAGTGTTTATGCGTGCTCTTTCAAGATAAATAGCTTGTGTTATTAGTTGATTACTTTGTCGTAAAAGCATCTGTTCCACGTAATGAGTTAAAAGAAATGAAAAAGAAACAAGGGCGTCCTTTGTGTACCACACTATCTAGACTTTGAACAAAAGACATGAATCAGCAGACAGGACAGTGTCTACAGCAACCATAAAACAATAAAGTACATGCTATATCACTACCTTGATTTAAGACAAACAAAATTTTCCAAGAGCATAAATGAGCACGAAAACCTAAAGAGCATGAAGTCTTGTGAGTGCCGGTTCATGAACTTGTCTAAGCACATGCTGCTCATGTACAGCACGTGCATTTATTAAGCAACTGTGGTTACTTTTGGTGCCTGACATCTAAACCTCACTCATTTCCGCATAGTTTATTATTTAGTTTCATTTCATAGACACAGTTGATCTTTATTTTTTCTCTTATTATTAAGGACATTCATTCTAGCTTACTGAGGCCCAGTGTTGATTGTTGCAGTCATTATTCTAGTTACGAAAGCAGATATTTGTTAATCATTCAGATTTTAAAAATACACTTATTACAACTTTAATTAGTATGCGTCCTTATAAAACTAAAACAATTATGTCAAATTTTGGATGTTTGACTCCTTTTACACTCACATAATATTTAAGCTTGTTATATTTTTTTGTATAGCTTTAAAGCCAGACATGTTCGAACTACTAGAAATATTAAACAATTCGATTTATTAAAACATTTTAATAGTGACAAATAGTGGGCTGTTTATCATAACATTGGTTCGACAAAACAGGCTAAATACAGGCTGATAAGAGATTGCTTTACAGCTTTTTATGTCTAGTCACTGAGGCCTTTGTAAAAACTTGAATGTTTTCTTAACATATCGATCAAATAAGAACGTAGGAATACAAACAAAGCCTGAAATGTTGTCTGGGTACGTTTCTGACTATGTAGCTAATAAGCTATTTTCCACTTCAGTCTTAAAACGAGATGGACAACAACGTTATGGTGAACGTAATGGAAAAGGAAACTGCTAAACGTCTTTTTAACAGGCCTGAAACGACACATAGCGGTGTAAGAAACTGGTAAGGGTGTCTGAACAGTCGCTAAATGAAATGTTCCCAATATTCATTCGGCATCGTTTGTTTACTCGAGTCCTTCCAAATAACCTTAAACGACGAGTCCCATCCCCCAATCCTGCAGCGATGTGTTTTGCTAACATCTGCACATAAACAAAGACATTGCTACATAGCTTTCGGTTTGGGTACATAGGAAAATATGCTGGATAAATTATTTATATCGTTTATGTATCTGCAGTCTTTGTTTTTAGTCAGAACATGAAGATGTACAGATATATAAACGGCCGACACCCTTATAACCCAGTTTGACTGGATTGTTTCGAGAGCAGTAAACACGACCCAATTTTCAAAACCGACATGAAGACATTTAGTGTTTTAATAAAATATTCGCACATTACATAGACTAGAATGATTAGAGCATTAGGTATTACTGTATATGTCATCACACATATCAGGACAATCATAAACTTGATCAGAATATAGTATAGACTGATTTAAATGTGACATGCTGTAACATTAATCCCTATATATATAAAAAAATACAGTCCAAAAGTGAATCTCCGATGATTTAAACTCGATGCACTTACCAAATGTCCTCCTTTGTTTAAACGTCTTTTCCGAAGGCATGTTTAAAATGTGATTAGACACGTTTGTTTTAGGCAGATCTGCCTACGTTCTATCCTTTTCTGTATCTGAACAGATTTGATACCTTTATGTTTTTATATATAACGCGAAACCGTGTATTTCAGTTGCGCGTCGTTGCTCCGTCCTGTGAAGTCCGTCTTTACAAAACAAACTAGTCAGCTGATCTGTGACGTCACGGCGCATATGCCGTGTACATGGTGGAAAGGGGAACAGCTTGAGGTTGGTCACCCCTCTTTATTTTAGGCAGGTTTTAAGATACGTTGTGTCTATGGCAGTTGTTTTTCTGTTCTATATGCTTATTGAAGGCATTATTTTTGATTGGGTTTTTTGAAGTCGGTAAACACGCTCTACACTTTATTATTTACCTCAGTGAGTCGTTCCACACAAAAAAAAATAAATAAATAAATAAAAAAACCCAGAAAATGTCAGTCATTCAGTCCAGATACGTAAGGTAAACAAGGAAATATAAATGTATACTATTAATGTATCATAATGGGTTATAAAAATGTGTAATAATAAATATGTATTCATTATGTACCCCTTTGTAAAAAACCTTATGATATGAACAATGCATCAGGATATCGCGGGGTCTTCAAGAGCCTTAAAATGTCTTGAATCTCTAAAGCTAAATTTTAGGCCTTTAAAAAGTCCTAAATCTATTGAAATATTGTGTTGTAGGTCTTAAATCTTTTTTTAACAGGTCTTAATTTTCCTTTGTTTATGTATAGCTTTCCCAATATGCCCATTAACACTCATACAATCACCAACAATCCCAATCTCAAACAAACTTTTTATTTATAAAGTTTGACCTATATATTGACCTATTAAATTATTATTATTGTATTATAAAATTAAATGTATTAAATTATTACCATTTTTGATAGGGCAACTGAAAATCTTTTCCAACTGGAATATTCAAAAAAGTTCCTTCACAATTAGCCTTATATAAGCCTAAAATTTTCGTCATAATGGTCTTAAAAAGGTATTTAAAAAGTCTTAAACTTAACTTGGTGAACCCTGCAAAAACCCTATGCATGCTGCTGGCTTTGAAAAAAGAGGCATCATTTTTGAAATCTACAGTCACAAATTGTAAAATAAAAGTGTATTTCAGATGTTTTCTTTTCATCGTTACTAAAAAAGCACTTTATGAAAAGCCAAAACTGTCATTATACCAGAAAATACTATTTTGTTCCTTCTGTTTCAAAGTTTCATGCTAATTCATTGCATTACATGTCATTTCTTTGTACTTAACCTGCTGTGACATTAGCTGTTTCTGAGTAAAAGTTGTTTTTATACCTTCTTTGGTGCAGGGTCTGTTTACAGTCACCCAACACATGCCAGAGTATATGTGGTCACATGAAGTGAGTTTTGCAATAGACTTACATTCAAAATTATTTCAAACCGCAAAACAATTATGATTTTGTGTAGATTTAACAATTTACACAAGCTGTAATGTGCAGTATTGGTTTTCTGAATGAGCCATACAATGATACTATTGTTTTAGTAGTGCTGAGAATAACTTTTAGCTAAGCCTGTAATGCCTTGAGAAAACTGTTACGTTTTGTTGGTACTGTAAACATTTGTATAACAACAATGCGGTTAACAAAATCAAATAGTACAGCTTCAAAAGTCTGCTGACACCAACAACAACTGTAACCACTGCAATGAAGACATTTGCAGGAAAAATAATCATTTTAAAAAGCCTTTGACATTGATGGCAATTCAATTCAGTAAGTTTATTTACATAGCACTTTTCACAATGATTATTGTTTCAAAGCATTTTTCTTTTCATCATTACTAAAAAGGCACTTCATGAAAAGCCAAAATCTTGTTAGTCTCGTCTTCAATGATACTAGAAAATACAGTTAATCTGCAGTTATAATGCACTATTTCAATAATTTTTTTTGTTATGTCTTTGAGTCCAGAATATGCCAGAGTATGTTGTCACATGGGTGGCACAGTGGCTCAGTGGTTAGAACTGTCGCCTCACAGTAAGAAGGTTGCTGGTTCGAGTCCTGACTGGGTCAGTTGGCATTTCTGTGTGGAGTTTGCATGTTCTCTCTGTGTTAGTGTTGGTTTCCTCCGGATGCTCCAGTTTCCCCCACAGTCCAAAGACATGCGGTATAAGTGAATTGAATAAAGTAAAATTGGCCGTAGTGTATGTGTGTGAATGTGAGAGTTTGTGGGTGTTTCCCAGTACTGGGTTGCGGCTGAAAGGGCATCCGCCGTGTAAAACATGTGCTGAATGAGATGGCGGTTCATTTGTCTGTGGCGACCCCTGATGAATAAAGGAACTAAGCCGAAGAAAAATGAATGAATTAATGTTGTTGCATTACATGAATGGAGTTTTTAAAATAAACTTGCATTGAACATGATTTCAAACAGATTAAAAAATAGCAAGTCAATTATGACTTTGCTTGGTTTTAACATTTTAAACAAACCTTGCAAATGTATATTATTGCTTTCCCGAATGAGCCTTAAATAACACTATTGTTTTCAAAGTGCTGAGATGAGTCAGAATAGTCACTGAGCCAAATATATATACATACACACACACTTAACGGCCACTTCATTAGGTGCACCTTATTAGTACCGGGTTGGACCCCCTTTTGCTTTTCATGGCATAGATTCAACAAGGTACGGGAAATATTCCTCAGAGACTTTGGTCCATATTGACATGATAGCATCACACAGTTGCTGCAGATTTGTCAGCTGCACATCCATGATGCGAATCTTCCGTTCCAACACATCCCAAAGGTGCTCTATTGGATTGAGTTCTGGTTACTGTAAAGGCCATTTGAGTACAGTAAACTCATTGTCATGTTCAAGGAACCAGTCTGAGATGATTCACGCTTTATAACATGATGTGTTATCCTGCAGAAAATAGCCATCAGAAGATGGGCACACTGTGGTCATAAAGGGATGGACATGGTTAGAAACAATACTCAGGTAGGCTATGGCGTTGACACGATACTTACGATACTAATGGGCCCAAAGCTTGCCAAGAAAATATCCCCCACAGTGTTTCCCCCATCGTTATATAAGGTGGGCGGCCCGTCCTCCCAACAGCTGTACCCACCCCCCTTGAAGTCACGTTAATTGTATTATCTATATAGCACCAGATCACAACTTTTTTTAATAAACAAGTTAATAGCGTATGTAATATCTTATTTACACAACAGCATGTCATTTCTGTTCTGCGCTCGCGTCACTGCAGCTAAAATATATACAGATGCAGACATCCCAAGTCTCCTGGAAGTTCCGGGTGTCTCCCGCAAATGACTCCCGGATGCCGGTAAACGAATGATAATCTCCCGGAAATCGCGTGTCTCCCGCCCGGTCCTCAAATACGTCCCGCATTCCTCCCCGCTCTTCAGATGCATCGCGCACATCCCATGCTGTGATTTTTGATGCGAGCGGAGCTATCTCCTCTATCTAGTGTCTAGTTATGACCTCTCCCGGAGGCTCTGCCTGTCTTCCGCAAATTCATACCGGCTCTGTGATCCTCCAAAACTAATAAAAATACCCGGAAATCATGGCGACGAGAGTGAATGAGCAAGTGAACAGATCACAAGAGCCACAGTAATGGTCTAAACATTACATTTGATAGGTTAAATGAATAGAGCAATATTGGAATGGTCCTGCATGTATTTAGGCCTTTTTTACATATAACATCTGAAAGTTCTGTTTTTGACAATATTACAAGTTCACTAAAAGCTGGCTGGAATTATTAGATAAAACTTTTTTTAACATAAATATTTAATAATATAACTTCTTGTAATACACTCATTGCTATTAGAAATAGTTTATGGGTCTATTTCCTTATAGTAAACAAGTATTAGATTTATAGACGGGCATTTTAACTCATTTTCATCTTTCATCATTTGCAATGTTTCCAAATTGCATTGTAATTCTTCTGTGGCGGTTCATTCCACTGTGGTGACCCCTGATAAATTAGGCACTAAGTTGAAGTAAAATGAATGGATGAATTATTTTCTGTAAAGCTGCTTCTGGCCATGACATGTTCACATCTAAAAATTTTTAAGAGACATGTTTAATAAATGTCTCAATAAATGGGCCAGACATTTCTGACTTTTCATACCAAGAGGCTCAGGAAATGTTCTTCCAGAAGCCCATAAAAATTGCAGAGACAAAAGCTGCACAGTTTGTCAATAAAAAAGACATAAAATAAATGTTAATTTATAGTTTACAAACGGTTGTACAGTTAAATATATTATTTACTGCTGTCATTAAAGACCATGACTCCTTGTGTTAGTGTGAGTATGAACAGCCATGCTGCGTTGGGTCGCGTCGCGATGCAGCCCCAACCCCCCCCCCTCCAAAACTGTAAACCTAGGGGAAACACTGCCCCACATTACACCACTATTACACCACCACCAGCGTGAACCGTTGATACAAGGCAGGATAGCACCTGGTGTGATCTTCTGCTGCTGTAACCCATCCGTCTCTTGGTTCGACATGTTATGCATTCAGAGATGCTCTTCTGCATACCTCAGTTGTAACGAGTGGTTATTTGAGCTACTCCTCTGACCTCTGGCAATTAACAAGGCATTTGCACCCACAAAACGACCTCTCACTGGGTATTTAGTCTTTTTTGGAACATTCTCTGTAAACCCTAGAGATGGTTGTGCACCAAATTCCAGTAGATCAGCAGTTTCTGAAATACTCAGAGCAGCAAGCATCATTTTTTGAGTATATCACATTGACTCTTTGCAACATTGAGTGTTTATAAGAAAGTGTGAAAAACTGAAGTCAGGGAAACCATTTTTCAGCATTCTTCAGAATAGCTTCTTTTTTACATCAGAAGAAACTTAAACAGGTTTAAAGTGTGTAAATTTGTGTGTGTGCGTGAACTTTGTAATGACATTGTGTGTGACTCATCCTTGCAACTCCACAACATGCATCAAATACTCATTAGTAAAGTTCTTACTGTAGGTTTTCCTCACAAACATGAGATCTTATTGCTTCGTGTTTGTCTATTGTCTGACGCAGCCGAGGGAGCCGCTGCCAGGCACGTGGAAACGGTGGGCGTGAAGGACTAGCCTTAAAGGCGCAGTACACAAAAAACGTTAGCTGATGCTAAATGCTACAAAATCGAAACTTATGACAGGTATAATAAAAAATCTGATGGGTGTTTTGAGATGAAACTTTACAGACACATTCTGGAGACACAAAAGACATATTAAATCTGGAAAAAGTGGTAACCTAGGTGCCCTTTAAGGGAAAGTGATTTAATAGATAGCTTATCCAAAAATGAAAATGAAGGTAAATTAAACTGACTTATTAGATTTAACTAATGACAGCAAATCTTAAAAATAGTCAAGGGTTACTTTACAAAACCACATGCAACCAAACAGTTTTATTCTAATTAGTTTTACATCCTTTTTCATTTAAATTACAGTTATGGTTTTAGTACAGATGTAAATGTGATATTGCAACCCATGTGATAATAACCCATAGATATATACATTAGATGTCGCCTACCCTACTGTTGTCTATTAGATGGAATGCGTCAATATAGCCGCCACTTTAGTACAGGGTATCGCTCCTTTGAAATGAATGCAGGACCAAGGTGAAGTGGAGAACTGTGGCCATCCAAAGCCAGAGAAATACACATATACACAAATATCTATGATCGGGAGTTGTCCCCGGTGGTCCGTATGCAAATATTTTTTTAAATTACGAAATATTATAATTTTACATCACTTTTCTATATTGATGGATGTGACCGCACGGCATTCCTGACAAAGAGTGAGTGTTTGTGTGCATGGAAATGCATTACCCTCCTACCCTGATTAATTTGATCTAATCCATATCCTGAAACACACCCCCTGCTTTCATTTCTCATTATAGTGGAGGGAGCGATTCGCTTGTGAATGAATCTCCGTTATGAACAACTCGTTCACTTAGCCGACAATAATACAAGTTTCTAGCAGCGCAGCTTCTCGTTGTCATATTTCATAACATTGTTTGCTCATTTTATTCAACAAAACTAGCATAAGCTTAGAATTTAGTGCGAGTTGGTGCTACTTTGCCTTATGGTTACTGCAGTAAGAGACTGTATTATCATCAATAACGTTACTTGTTAAGCACAAAAGTTCATAACATACAAAAACATAAAAAACAAATTCTTACCTATGAAATGTGATGACTTTGTGCTTTGTTTTCTTTGTTTGCTCGTTACTACACCCGTACACCGAGCTAAAGTCCAGCATCTTCACAATGGCACACTGTCTTGACTAGTGCAGTTGAATGACGTTTGTCCTAGGAGCACTGTACCAATGTGGCGGCGCTATTGACGCATACTCAGGGTCCCTATGTGATATCTAGTGTATATATCTATGATAATAACCAAGCACAAATATGTAAGTTACTCAGTTGTTTGCTTGTTTTGTTTGCCTCCAGCATATTCACCAGTGCCATTTGATGAGTCACTGATTAGCAGAGACCATGTATGTGAAAGTGAAAACAATATTGACAGTTCAGCATTGTTAGCCGTGAGCCATGCTGTAAAAATGATTCATTAGATCAGAGAGTTAACCTCTCGAACACTGAGTGGACTGCTAGAGAGTATGAATTACAGTTGAATATTAATAACAGAGCATAGTTTTTAAAATAGACAGGAAAATGTGACATGCGGTGTGAGGGGAATGAAATTGACTCAACACCATGCTTGTTTTTTTTGTAGTCCAACTTGCCATATGAGTCACATAATAAGCTACGTTTGAGTTAGTTTTTTTTTTTCATTCAAATGACATCAGTGCTCTAACATGATGTGTAGTTGATCAGATAATTAATCAACAGGCTATTAATAGGTAAACATATGAAAGAGTGTTGAAAATGTTTTTTTTTCCTCCCCTCATGCACAGATTTTCTCATTAACCTTCTGGTATCCTGGATGTGGTGCACTTGCGGTAGCTGGAACATCTGTGCTATAATTGCACATTAGCATAAGTATTTAATTATTTATTTATTACATTTTTTCTGCAGCCTCATGAAAAACGAATCTATTTCTTTATACTTATACTTTCAGTTTACAAATATATGAATATTTAGAGATTATGCTGCTTGTATTTTGATTTCAAAATTCAAAGTAGTGACTAGTTGGATCATAACATGCATAATAAGTGGACATGTGTTGTTATAGGTATGACATCACCACATCGGAACAGCAGATGCATCTTTAAGATATGTCTGGAAAAAATCCCATCAAACACATTGTCATACATATTCTATGAGTACTTCCGCGGTAAAAGCCTGTCTTCGTGGAGGTTTGAACTCAAATTAAATCTGGCCAGATGTTTGATACACATTCCTCCGGAAAACATTATCATGCGACTTCCGTGGAAAAAGTAACACCTGTTCAGATTCAGCACTTTTCGACTGAGGTGAAGTAAAAAAAAAAAAAAAGAAGAGTTTTCGATGTTTTTTTTGTTTTTATTTTTATTTTTTGGTGGGCTCAAAAAAAGAAATACCTCTGAAATTGGTATTTTAAATGGAAATGCAAAAGTTGTTTTAAGAGAGCAGTCAATTTTTTATGGTTTTATTTATTTATTTATTTTGACATGGACATTACAATTACACTGCACTGTAAAAAAATCCATAATTTTACGATTTATTTTCGGCACCCTAGCTGCCGGAAATAAACCGTAAAATTAACGATTTTTTAAAAAAATATAACAGTTGTTAAATTACAGAAATTTACTGTAAAATAACGGACATTAAACTATAGAAATGTACTTAAATTTAAATTTCTGGTAAATTTCTGTTATTCAACCTCTAATATTTACTGTAATTTTCAGTAATTTAACAGCCATTATTTTACGGTTTATTTCCGGCACCCCAGCTGCTGGAAATAATCTGTAAAATTACAGATTTTAAAAAAAATATAACAGCCGTTAAATTACAGAAATTTACTGTAAAATAATGGACATTAAACTACAGAAATTTACTTAAATTTAAATTTCTGGTAAATTGCTGTAATTCAACCTCTGTTATTTTACAATATATTTCTGTAATTTAACAGTCGTTATTTTACGGTTTATTTTCAGCACCCCAGCTGCCGGAAAATAACTGTAAAATTACAGATTTTTTTTTACAATGTGGACAACCAAATGCATTTGTTTAAGTGTTTTAGCAGACTTGCTAATTCTCAACACCTGTCCAAGGGAGGCTTAACATAAAATGAAAATAAAATAGATACATATACACAATATTATAATTCTTTACATAAAATTGCTATAAGGCAAAAGCAAAGCCAGCATGATTAAACAAACTAATAGTAAACTATATATGTGTAAACACTGCTGTTTTGTTTTTAACCACTTTTTAAGTGCACTACTAAAAACATTTATATTAGGGGAGACCGGGTATAGTTGAACCACAGGGAGAGTTGTAACATACCAATTTCACGAATCAGGGATAAAGTAGGGGTGACATTTTCAGTTTCCTCAGGTTTCCTTAACAATCACATGGGGAGATTTTCCAGTCAGTCTTGCAATCTCTCCAGAAGCATAACATTTAATTCTGAGATAATTTTTTTTAATAAGCAGGTTCGAGCCTCGGCTGGGTCAGTTGGCGTTTTTGTGTGGAGTTTGCAAGTTCTCCCTGTGTTCGCGTGGGTTTCCTCCGGGTGCTCCGGTTTCCTCCACAGTCCAAAGACATGCAGTATAGGTGAATTGGGTAGGCTAAATTGTCCGTAGTGTATGAGTGTGAATGAGTGTGTGTGAATGTTTCCCAAAGATGGGTTGCGGCTGGAAGGGCATCCGCTGCGTAAAACACATGCTGGATAAGTTGGCGGTTCATTCCGCTGTGGCGACCCCAGATTATTAAAGGGACTAAGCCGAAAAGAAAATGAATGAATTTTGTTTAGTACCTCTTCGGTTGTAGATGATGTTGTATGAGTTATATCATTTCAAACTGTAGTTTCTCTAGTAAAGAATGTTGTCTCAACCTCCTGCTAATTTCAAAGCACCATGCTAATACAGCTAGCTAAACAATGGGTGACTGTGGTGGGGTAGGTTGAAACACGTGATTTGAAAGTATACACACACTTACACACACACATGTGAATGTGCATGTACAGACATGCACACACAAATGCACATTTACATGCACAAACACACACAATATGCACACTTCCACGTGCCACTGTACCACCCTTAATTCCACTGTACTACCCTTAGTTTTTGGGCATTTACATATCTACTTCAGTAGTGGGTTGTAACAAATGATCACTTTGTATTTGTCATCGTCTCACAAATTCTGTAATATAGTTTAAAACATTTTAATTGTTGACATTTGCAGTAGACAAATGTGGGTACTTTGCTTAAAAGTTTCAGACATGTAGCTACAAAAAAGGTAGTTTCAGGTGCTAAAGAAAAATTCAGTTACAATCATCCTGGGTCTCGGACCGTGGGGATGTGTCCCCACCAATATCCATCAACTATTCAAATGTTCTCACCAATAATTTAATTCACAATAAAATAAAATAAATCATGCTGTCAATATTAACCTAAACATGCAGAAAGGGTTAAATCACTTTCTCTCCTCGAGTTGCACCGCCCCCAAACACATATGGGCATTGTGATTGGCTGAGCCTCTCCCTGCTGTCATGTGAGAGGCTGTAGCTGCGTTGTGAGGTATGTGACAAACACAAGTGAGGATGGTGGCAGCAAAAAAGCATAAGGAGCTTTTTTCAACGAAAGTGTAAGTCACATAAACTCAAGTTCACTACGGAATGAGTCCATCATGATAAAGCCGTTAATGCTTATGTTTTTCCCTGCTTTAACGGACAGTCTATCATTATATCAGACTGAGATAGTCTGTGAATAAAATGCCCTGAAACTGCAGAATAAGCAGCTAAACGTGTTTTCCTAATCTAGGAATGTAACATGTAAAATAAAAGGAAGTCTTTATTAAACTCTTTTTTTATCTTTTAAAAAACATTATTTTAACATTACACTATCAGGCTTGAGCCAGCTTATTGAAAGGGGTGTTGTTGTTTTTTTAAACTGAACCTTTTTGTAGTTATTCGCCTCATTTTCTATTTAATTATGGAATAATTATTGCATATATACAGTTGAAGTCAGAATTATTAGCCCTCCTTAGAATTGTTTTTTCTTTTTTAAATATTCCCCAAATTATGTTTAACAGAGCAAGGAAATTTTCACAGTATGTCTGATAATATTTTTTCTTCTGGAGAAGGTTTATTTGTTTTATTTTGGCTAGAACAAAAGCAACCATTTTAAGGTCAAAATTATTAGCCCCTTTAAGCAATTTTTTTTGTGATTGTTTACAGAACAAACCATTGTTGTACAACAACTTGCCTAATTACCCTAACCTGCCAAGTTAACCTAATTAACCTAGTTAAGCCTTTAAATGTCACTTTAAGCTGTGTCTTAAAAAATATATAGTCAAATATTATTTACTGTCATCATGTCAAAAATAAAATAAATCAGTTATTAGAAATGATTTATGAAAACTATTATGTTTAGAAATGTGTTGAAAAAATCTTCTCTGTGTTAAACAGAAATTAGGGAAAAAATAAACAGGGGGGCTAATAATTCAGGGGGGCTAATTATAATGTGCATTTAAACAGTAAGTTTTATATTACAGTTTTATAAATAATGAAAGAATAAAGAAATATGAAAAATAAAAAATATTTTTTTAATCATATATCATTACATTAGTTTTCTTTAGACATCTGCTCAAACTTGTATTAAATTAATTAATAACTAATAGCTATTTATTTTTTTTAGCCGCCCCCACCACTGTCAAGTGCAAAACTACGCCCTTGTTTTAATCTGATTCGCAAACTTGTTTGAAGCACCAAATCAGCCAGACATCAGTTATTAAAAGAACCAGGATCTGCCAAATCATCTTAGATCATTTAGGCGAGGTACGAAGAATGGACCCCAGGTGTACACTTACTCTGTTACCATGGGAAGTTTTTAGTCTAATGCAGGGGTGCCCAAACTTGGTCCTGGAGGGCCGGTGTCCTGCATAGTTTCGCTTTACACAATTACTTCAACACAATTGCCTGGACGTTTCTAATATAGAAAGAGCTTGATTGTCTCATTCAGGTGTCTTTAATTGGGGTTGGAACTAAGATATGTAGGACACCGGCCCTCCAGGACAGAGTTTACGCAACCCTGGTCTAATAGGTCAACCTTGCAATTAGACATTTTTATGAGGACCTGGCAACCCTGATTGTACGTGAAGTTTCACAAACTAATTTTGAGAGGAGCACGTGATATGATTGATCACAGCTACAATTGTCATCTACAATCATTAGTTAGCCAGTCAGATTAATCCAAACTCACTACAAGTAGCCCGACTAAAACTACTCCCTTATCTTCGTTTTTTAAAGAAAGCCCCCATCCACCCCATCTTCCCCTTTTCCTCCTTTACCAGGGTGAGCTCTCGAGAACTACCTGATCTTGTACTCTCCTTATTCACCTTATTTTCTGCGTACAGGCGGGCGCAGCCATTTGAATCTTTTTGGCTCGAGACTTCCGATCTAATTTACTTCCATTTATTTTTAGACGTTAAAAACAGCTCGTTCTGCTGCTTGATGTTGCAAACTGTGGTTTTTTTATTATATTATTCTATTTTGTTTGTATAATAATGCAAACACTTGGTTGTAAAGCGAGTAGTTTGACCGTTTTCAGATGTTTATTATTCTTATTCATTTCTCCCATAGGCAACTGAATCGGAAGTTTTAAAACAATCGTAAAAATGAGCGCACTTCTGCATTAAAGAAAAGGTCAATATGCTAATTGACCAGGCTGGAGCCCTGGTCTCAATTATCTCCGAGCCCAGAGTTCTCTCCCGGGACAGCATGCCAAACCTGCTATTACCATTAAGCAATATCTAAGTGTAAACTCTTGAACTTACTTTTAATGTAAGGTGCAGAGATTTGTAGCTCAAATCTATTAGACTTGTAGTGCCATTACCAGTTATTTAAAAAAACAGTGCTTAAAACCAGAACATGATGTTAGTATATCATCAGTTTACTTTAGAATTATAATCATAAATAAACTGGATTGTAACAAAAAGTTTTACAATTTACTGCACTTTATTATTAGTTGTACATTTACATTAGTGCTGGGCAAAGATTAATCATATCCAAAATAAACGTTTTGACTATATATGTGTAAATAGTGTATATATGAAGAGTTCAAATGCAAAAACCTCTAAACGCCATCTAGAATTTTCTCCTAAAATGAGTTTTTCTCAGCCTCCTTTGTTTATGTTCAGTTATTTCACTTAAGGCAATGAAAAGAATTCGTCACTATAAAAGTAAAATTACTGAGCCTACACACAGGAGTCTGAGAAAAACTGAAATTTAAAAAGAAAATACCAAACAGCATTTAGCATCTAAACTCTTCATATTTATCATGTATTATTACGGATTTATTATGCGATACAGACACATACATAGAAACACCACTACACAAAGGTTTATACATAGATATTTCAATTTATTTATAATTTGTATCATATATATATATATCATTAATATTAGGGCTGTACCAAATATCGTTTGAGCATCGATATCACAATGTATCCGCAATAGAATATTTATTAAAGATTAAAAGATAAAGATATTATTAAATATGATCATTTTAAAAAGATTTATACAATACATTTCTGTATCTCAATACTGTTAGACTTTTCAGAAAACATAAAGCCCTGTTTATTTATTTTTGCTTGTAGTTTATTAGAATTTATGCAGATTATATTCATATCGCAATATATATCGCAGGAAATTTTTCTAATATCATAAACATACACAGTACACACACTTTAAATTGATTTAAAAGCAAACTTTTATTCAGGATGCGATCCATTTATGTGCTGTGTACTGTCGATTTTCCTACCTTGTCAGATTGTCCTACCTCTCATTCAAAAAGTAGGTAGCACATATTGATAACTATCAGATTTTGCTATTTTGGCGCTGTAATATAACCATAATTTAACTAATCCCTAACTCCAACCTCAGAACCATTCAAATACAGTGTTGGTAGCATAATCTGATGGGTAAAATGTCAGGACACAGGTATTAATTTACATATAGGAAAGAATACCACAATCCTTATGTAAATAAACAGGTTTTATTATCATAAAAATGTAGCAACCCTGTTTTTTTCACTAGATTGATTAACATTTGTACAACCACAGTGTTACTATATGTGGTTACTATATTTAACTACAGTAACCATTGGCTTTTCGTTGTGAAACCATTGTTCATTTTCATAATGGAGGTTTCTCACAATCGCACCCTAACAACAAACATAAAACAATGTTACTGTAGTTAAAGCATGCTGTAACCACAAATCAGCCATGGTTTTGCTACCCTTAAAATAAATAACTAATATAATTAACCATGTAGTATTATTTTTTTATTTCAATTATGGTTTAATTTGGGTTTAGCTTGGCAGTTTTTGAAAATAAGATGGCATTTATTTACTTATACTGAAGTGCTCTCAGTATATCAAAACCTTTATTTTATAAATATTATAATTTTTTTGTGACTGCTACAACAGAGTCATTCTGCCTTCACGCATGTTAGCAAACACAATTATAAAGTGTGTCATCAGTGGCACATCCTCATTAACAAAAGTCAAATCAGAGTAGGCCTATTGATTGTGAGAGGAAAGTTGCAGTGAAATACAAACTTTAAAGTAAATTAGTTGCCCTGAAGTGGTTCCAAAATATTACCAGTTTCTTCTGTCGAACACAATAGAAGATATTTTGAAGTATGTTGCTCACTGGTAGCTGTTTTTATTAATTTATTAGTATTTATTGTGGATTTCAATGGCACGCTCAGTTGAAGTCAAAATTCATTCATTCATTCGTTTTCCTACAGTTTAGTCCCTTTATTTATTAGGGGTCACCACAGCGGAATGAACCGCCAACTTATCCAGCATATGTTTTACACAGCGGATGCCCAGCTGCAACCCAGTACTAGGAAACATCCATACACTCTCATATACTACAGTCAATTTAGCTTATTCAATTCACCTATACCGCATGTCTTTGGACTGTGGGGGAAACTGGAGGAAACCCACGAGAACACATGGGAGAACATGCAAACTCCACACAGAAACGTCAACTGACCCAGTTGGGACTCTAACTAGCAACCTTCTTGCTGTTAGGCCACAGTGCCAACTATAATTTTTCCCAAACAATGATTAACTGAGCAAGTAATTATTTACAGTATTTCCTATAATCTTTTTTCTTCTGTAGAAAGTTTTTTGTTTTATTTTGGCTAGAATAAAAGCAGTTTGATAATAATTTCAGCTGTAATATTTTTCCAATACCTCGAACAAGTTTGACACGTGCAGGATGAGTACATTTTTTGGGTAAACTATCCCTTTAGCACAAAGTTAGCAATCTGATTGAAGCGTGGTCAGTTTTTCACATCAGAAAAGGACAGTTCGGTAATCGCAGCATTTTCGTACCAATAACATGACATATTACAGATGTAAAGAGATATTTTGAAGAATGTTGCTTATTGGTAGCCGTTTTTATTTATTTATTAGTAATTATTGTGGATTTCAATGGCACGCACATACAGTTGAAGTCAAAATTATTTGAAATAATATTTTTCTAATATTTCCCAAATGATGTTTATCAGAGCAAGAATTTTTTCACAGTATTTCCTATATTTTTTCTTCTGGAGAAAGTCATTTGTTTTATTTCGGCAAGAATAAAAGCAGTTTTTAATTTTTATAACAATTTTAATAGGTGACGCAGTGGGCAGTGCTGTCGCCTCACAGCAAGAATTCACAGATTCGAACCTTGGCTGGGCTGGGTCAGTTGGCGTTTCTGTGTGGAGTTTGCATGTTCTCCCTGCGTTCGCATGGGTTTTCTCCGGGTGCTTTTACAGGTAAATTGAGTAAGCTAAATTGTCCATAGTGTATGAGTGTAAATGAGTGTGTGGATGTTTTCCAGAGATGGGTTGCGGCTGGAAGGGCATCCGCTGCGTAAAATTGTGCTTGATAAGTTGGCAGTTCATTCCGCTGTGGCGACCCCGGATTAATAAAGGGACTAAGCCGACAAGAAAATAAATGAATGAATGAATGAACAATTTTAATTTCAGCTGTATTTTCCAATACTTTGAACAAGTTTGGCACGTGCAGGATGAGTAAATATTTTGGGTAAACTATCCCTTTAATTCAAAGTTAGCAATCTGATTGAATCGCGTCAGTTTTTCTCATCAGAAATGTACAGTTCGGTTTTAATCGCAGCATTTTCGTACCAATAGCATGACATATTACTGATGTAAAGAGATATTTTGAAGTATGTTGCTTACTGGTAGCCGTTTTTATTTAATTATTAGTATTTATTGTGGATTTCAGTGGCACACATATACAGTTGGAGTCAAAATTCATTTATTCATTCCTTTTCTTCCCTTTATTTATCAGGGGTCGCCACAGCGGAATGAACCGCCAACTTATCCAGCATATGTTTTACACAGCGGATGCTCTTCTAGCTGCAACCCAGTAGTGGGAAACATCCATTCTCACACATACACTACAGCCAATTTAATTTATTCAATTCACCTATAGCGCATGCCTTTGGACTGTGGAGCACCCGGAGGAAACCAACACGAACACAAGAAGAACATGCAAAACTCCACACAGAAATGCCTGATTCAGCCGACCTTATTACTGTGAGTTGACAGAACTAACCGAGCCATCGTGTCACCCCTGAATTATTAGCATTTTTAAAAATATAGATTTTCCAAATAATATTTATCAGAGCAAGTAATTTTTCACAGTATTTCCTAAAATTTTTTCTTCTGTAGAAAATCTTATTTGATTTATTTCAGCTAGAATAAATATAGATTTATATAAAATTTGGGGGCAAACCATTCCTTTAACACAAAGTTTGTGATTGCGTCAGTTTTTCTCATCAGAAAATTACATTTCGGTTTTAATCGCAGCATTTTCGTACCAATAAACATATTACTGATGTAAAAAGATGCGCATTGATTTGCATGAGTTTGTGTATGTGCATGTGTGTGTGTCACACTCTTGTGTTCCTGTCATCCCCCCAGTTATCAGATGGTGGGCAGACTCACTCACTGCTGGGCACTCAACCGATGGCAGCTGTCCTGTAGGAAGTGCAGTTGGCACGGCTTGATCTGCGATATCTCTCCCCCTACATCGTCTTGGCATCGTGTCACGGTATAAATATGCAATAGTACTTCTTCCTCTGCACACTTTTTAGACTCTCAACTTCTCGACCATCCAAAAAAGAAAGAAAAAACCCGTGTAGAATCGTGTTAAGTCGCGGCATAATAAGGTGTTTCGTTATTGTATTAATTACAAAATCACAATTAGCTTCACAGAGGAGGTCCATATTGTCCGTGAGGGGCTTTTGGGCGCTGTGGGGCTTGTTAGTTTCCAGCAGGGGGCGCTCTTGCCCAATCACTGCCCATCAGTCAAGCTCCTCAACGGACTGTCTGTGAGAGGCAGTCTGTTAGTTCTGACACATATCCGATCAAACCAGCCTGATTTCGGCGCTCAGAGACAGTAAAGCTGCCTCGGATTTAGATCTCAGAATCCTGCGATTCTGACATTTGTTGAACTGGTGATGATTATGACTAGTGTATTATGTTATTATATTATATTTTTTATGTTGAATAATTAGGAGTAGGGTTAAGGATGTACAATCTGAATTTATTAGCATTTGTTAGTTAGATTTTTGTTACATAAAGCAATATATAATTATTGTTCTTTACTCTTCACTGTTAGTAAATAAAGCTGAAATAATTTGGAAGAAACACATTGAACTGTGACAATGTCAAGTAGAAAAGCCCTTTTTAAATAAATACGCTCCAATAATCTTTTCAAAATCATTTTTTTGCAGTGTGTTTGTTTTTTATACCACTGTTTTTTATGATTTAACCATTTATTATAGTTTTCCCTCTTAATTTATGCTTTTTAAAACTGCTATTTTTATTCATTTAAACTTGTAGTTTTCAGATGTTCAACAAAAATATATGTGTTTTTATTATTTAAGAAAATGTTTTTTAAATTAAAAATCTGTCCACCACAAATGAAACATAAATAGCAAATTACATATATTGTTTACAAATTATATTCAGTGCTCAGCATAAGTAAACCCCTCATAAATCTATCTTTTAAATTCATATTTTTATTAGGAAGCTATATAATATTATATTTATTTGTGCATATACATTAGATTAATCAGTACTGAAGCCAAAGCTGGAGCTTATCTAACAAAATAACTTATGATAATGGTCCAAAAACTAGTACACTCAAATTTATATGCTATAGAAAAATATGAAATACAAATTCAATAAAGAGGGGGAAAAAAAATCAAGAGAAGCAAAAAATTTAGTTGAAATTTTGTAGGTTGATATTTATTTTTGCAATATTTTGCTTGAATTTAATTGTATTATCTTTTAATTTCTAAATCTGTTTAGTGACTAAAATATTATTTTAATAAAAAATATCTGTTTAATAAATCAGTTGTTTAAATGCACAAAAATACTTTGCCTATATTCACTGAGAAATTGATACAAATATTCATTTTCAAAATTATCCTATATTTCCTATAATTGTTGTTTTCATGTAAAAAAATATTAGAAAAATATATTAGTAAAAAAAATATTTCCTATTAAACCTTTAGGGGCAACTAACATCCATCGCAGGTAGTTCTAAAATGAAACCCTCAATTTACTTCCTAAAATATTTAACCAAGGCCTCCCATACAGTAGGTGCAATGGGGGAAATTACCAGCTGATGAACCTGTTGAACCCTGCGCGCTCGGCCAGGATGTTGAGAGCCTGCTCAGTGGTAATTGAAATCCTTTGACCCGTCACCAAGGGGAAGATTTGATCATAATATAGAGCATGGTTGCAAATGAAAACAGCACTCTTTTTCTTTCTCCCTCTCAATCTTGAACCCACCTTCAATAACATTGAGTTCATACGGATCAATCCCCCGGATCATCCTGACCCTGAATGGGTTTAAAAAAAACATAGGCCTATATATTTTTTTTAAAAAGAGGACTGATATCTTATTAAATGAATTACTCTTAAAGTAATGGAGTCGTAATAACCTAGTGCACTCCATAGTTTTAGCATGATAAAAGCAGACGGCGAGTATTGTCGACAACAGCCCCTCTCAAGGCCGAGGCTAGTAATTCAGCGGCCGCTTTGCCACACTGGTCGCCATGGCAACATCCTACACCGTTCGCTGAGAGTTGAAGGTACCACCCACTCTCATTGTTCACCGTTCGCCCCGGCTAATGCATATTCATAGTCACAGCGCAGCCATTACCCAAGGCTTTTATTGGTCCGTGTATCCATCAGCCGCACAATGCCATTACAAATGCTGCAATTCACCTATCTATGGCCTCTTAATTAAGAGGGACTAGATTAATAACCTCAGGCGATTTGATTAATAAAGCAACAGGAGTGTATCTGATTCGTAAAGGAGAGGGGGGGGGGAGAGAAAAAAGGAGGCGACTCAAGACAGGTATCTGAATGACGTTTTTTTTTTTTTAATCAGTTGGAAAGCAAAATATTGATGGGATCGCAGAGACGACACAAAAGCGATTTGCTCGTGAGATAATTGCTTCATCAGAAAGTGTACAGGCTTTTTTTTTTTTTAGCATGAATAAAAGATAAAGTCAGAAGCAGCTCGAGGCCTTGAAACACATCAGCCTCCTACACACACATACACACACATAAAAATGTTCACCTTAAGTTGGTCGGCGGAGCTTTGCAACAACAGAAATACAGTGGAATAAATTAAAACCAGACTTCACTAATGGCACTTTCTGAATATATATATATATATATACACACACAGTTGAAGTCAGAATTATTAGCCCCCCTGAATTATTAGCCCCCGTTTATTTTTTCCCCCCAATTTCTGTTTAACGGTGAGAAGATTTTTTTTTCAACACATTTCTAAACATAATAGTTTTAATAACTTATTTCTAATAACTGATTTATTTTATCTCTGCCATGATGACAGTAAATAATATTTGACTAGATATTTTTCACGACACTTCTATACAGCTTAAAGTGACATTTAAAGGCTTAACTAGGTTGATTAGGTTGACTAGGCAGGTTAGGGTAATTAGGCAAGTTATTGTACAACAATGGTTTGTTCTGTAGATGGCTTTAAGGGGCTAATAATTTTGACCTTAAAATGGTTCTTAAATTAAAATCTGCTTTTGTTCTAGCAGAAATAAAACAAATAAGACTTTCTCAGAAAGAAAAAACATACATACATAATTTGACATACTGTGAAAATGTCCTTGCTCTGTTAAACATAATTTGTGATAAAAAAAAAAAATTCAAAGGGGGGCTATGAATGAGTATAAAATAATTATAAACAGTCAAATCAAACGCACGCACGCACACACACCTCTCCTGGTAAATATAGATATGAGTCTGCTGTAGTGCTTTAGTCCAGGTTTTGTTGATATAAAATACATATACTGACATTTTTTGTATAAACCAGGATTTAAAAAATAAAATAAAAGTAAAACCATAAAAATAAAAGCAGTTTGTTACTTGAAATGAGGGATATTAGGGCATGGGACGATAACCGATTTCAAGGTTTACCACAGTTTAGAAAAGTCAAGGAATTAAAACCGCAAAAAAATATGTAAAGGTTTTTTTTTGTGTGTTTTTTTTTTCAATGTATTGTAAAAAAAATTTGAAACTACTGATTACTACATTGAAGTCAATGATTTATTGAAATTATTTAGCCGGATAGGTTTACAGTTCCAAAATATTATAAATGTTTCCTAAAATTAAATATATTGTTTAATGGGGAAAAAAAAGTTTTTTTTACTAAGACATTTAAAAACAAGTTATTTTAGAGCATTAATCACAGCCATGATATTTTTATTCAAGGTTATCAGAAACTTATACCGGCCCATGTCTATTTAGGGCTGCACAAAATATCGTTTCAGCATTGATATTGCAATGTGAACATTCGCAATAGTCGCATCGCGAGTAAACACAATGTTGAGTCTGGATTTTAATGGATCATTGCAAGTGTTTTTTTGACGCTTGTGACTGTGCGAGAGATTTAAAAGCATTCAGGCATAAGAAATACTAGTGTTTTTAACTTTGACAAATTAATTACGACAAATTCTATTGAATTGCATTGGACAATAACCATTTTCAAGGTATGCGGTTTGGAAAAGTCAAGGTTTCCCCATCAAGTCAAAAGGTTCTGCTAAACCGTTCCTAAGGTATGTGTAAGATTTTTTTATTTATGTTTAAATTTTTTAGGACAACAGTATCTGCAGCAGAAAATATATCCAATGATGCCATTTTAAATTGTAAAAAAAATATATAATAATAATAAATTTATATGAATTAATTTCTTTTTTTAAATATTTCCCGAATGATGTTTAACAGAGCAAGGAAATTTTCACAGTATGTCTGATAATATTTTTTTTTCTGGAGAAAGTCTTATTTGTTTTATTTCAGCTAGAATAAAAGCAGTTTTTTTTACAAACCATTTTAAGGATAAAATAATTAGCCCATTTAAGTTATATATATTTTTGATCATCTACAGAACAAACCATCGTTATACAATAACTTGCCTAATTACCCTAACCTGCCTAGTTAACCTAATCAACCTAGTTAAGCCTTTAAATGTCACTAATCTGTATAGAAGTGTCGTGAAAAATATCTAGTAAAATATTATTTACTGTCATCATGGCAGAGATAAAATAAATCAGTTATTAGAAATGAGTTATTAAAACTATTATGTTTAGAAATGTGTTGAAAAAAATCAAAAATCTTCTCTCAGTTAAACAGAAATTGGGGAAAAAATAAACAAGGGGGCTGATTCTGACTTCAAATGTGTGTGTGTGTGTGTATGTATGTATGTATGTATGTGTATGTATATATATATATATATATATTCTGTGTTTTTGAAACAAATAAAGACCAAAGTCAATAATTCATTTTCAATATTTAGCCTGATATATTTACTATTTCAAACTATTTCAAATGTTTCTGAAAATGAAATATATTGTGTTCAAAAGGGAAAATAGGTTTAGTTTTTTTACCCAGACATTTTAAAGGAATTTATTTTAGAGCAGTAATCACAATGCTGTGAAACTGTGATATTTATCCAAGGTTATCATACTGTCAGAATCTTATACCAGCCCATGTCTACTATGCAGTATTATTTTACATTTAATTCTTCAATCACTGTATACCTGAATACAGTTCGATGAAAAATAAAACGCTGTTTATATAATTTGTATATTTTTCTTTATTAAATTTATCTGTGCTCATATGTTTCTTATATTTTATGCTTATACTCTTCTACAAAATCATCCCAATCAATCTAAAATTACAAATTCTTTCCAAATAGTTATTCAAGGCATCTAGTGAAGTTGTATTCATACAATATATAAATCGCTGAGTAAAAACATATTGCAATGTTAGACTTTTCCAATATCATGCAGCCCTACTTGAAATTAAATGTTAACTCAAATGAAATATGTAAAAACTTGGACAAAAGATTACAATTATACTGGTTTCCTTTTTAGATCAGTATTTATACAATATAATTTTGCATAAACTATATAAACAGTTTTTGCCACTTGAAATAAAATCGATGGTAACTAATCTAAAATATATGTAAAAACCCGGACAAAATATTGCGATTATACTTGTTTAGCTTTTAGATCTAAATCAGTATTTACACTACATATGTTTGCATAAACTATACAAACAGTTTTTGCTACTTAAAATAAAATCCATGTTAACTGAAATAAAACGTATAAAAAACAAACCCACAAAGGAAATAGTTCAAATTTTAATTTAAATTAAACTAACAAAAACCAAAATAACAGCTTAAATCTATAATAATGTAATTTTTGTATTTTATTTTTTGTAAAGTTCAGATTTATTTATCATTTTGAGAAAACGACCTTTAAAAATATCAAATCTAATTGAAATCTACAGACACAAAATGAAAAAAAAAAGACAAAACAAGCACTTAAAAGTCTACTTTAGTTGTTTTCTCCCCATTTATACTGACCAAAAAAAAAATACTTGATGAAAAGACCAAAAAATTGGTAGGTGCATGAAAAACTGATGCTTTTTGCGTGTAGAAACCAAAGCCAGTTAATCAGCCGCATTGTTAAGCGGTGCGTTTACGTGTCCAAAACACGGCTAATTATGAGCGTCAGCTACAAGCAACAATCACACACGACTCACCTGTCTAATCAAGGCGAAAACGAGCGCTTGTGGCCTCTACACCATTAGCCAAAGGACTCGCTCGCTGAGGTAGACTGTGACTTGTTGTCAGAAAGCAGAAGAAACAACAACAAAATCACTAGTCTTCCATAGCGAATCAGGTCAGTGTTGGTGTCTAGAGAAATGAGAGTAATTTTAGCCAGATTTACTTCAATATCTGCGTTCTTCTCACTGGAAGACGGAATTGATTTACTGTCTGTGAGCATGAATATTTATTAAAAAGCTCTTGCTATATGTGTGCTTTCAGCTCTCCAGTAACCCGAGCTGAAGCTCTCCAGGGACCCCGGCCTGAATCCGGAGAAATCCGAGACTGATGGGAGCTCATAATGTGGTATTACCTGCCCTTTCCATTGAGAAGACTTTGCCGAGTCTGGAAAATGTCGCCTGTATCTGAAGGCTATACTGTGGAAACCTTGTGTCCTCGGCCCGTTTGCTCCAATGAGGCTCAAAATGAAAGGGATGATTCAGTCGACGTGCCTGTAGTTCGAATAACAGGTCTGTGCTGGAGAAAATGTCCCACAAAGAGCTTTAGGTGTGAATCACGCAACGAATGAAAACCTTTGGGAAAAAAAGAAATAAGAAATGTTAGAGATTGTGAGAAAAAGGCAATATTGGGAATTAATGTATAGGCTTGATGTTTGCACTTCTTCGTAATACTTGCCAGTGGTAAGTGAATTGAGAAAATATTTCATCCATATGACATGATTGTCATATATTATGTTATATTATATTACATTATCTAGATATAGAATAATATAAAATACATATAGTGTATAAACCAAGATTTATTGTTAAATAAAAGTTAAATCATAAAAATAAAACTAATCTAGGCTACTATAGGCTCATTCTGAAAAGTAGCCCTATATACGTTTCTGGGGATCTAGAATTATGAAGCCAGAAGTCCGTATGGCTGCATTTTGTCTTTAAAACGAAAGCTATGGGGCGAGATGACGTTGTTCCTTTTTCGCGCTTACCAGTTGACCGCTTACCTCTGTATGGACGGCTTTCCTACTGTTACCTGTTTGTCCAATTAGCTTCCCATGTGCGTTGGCGGATTTGAGACGTACAGAGATAACCATGATGATGGGGTTTGAGTCCGGCGAAAAACGGTTCCAGAAAGCGTGTAAGACAAAAACAGAAGCCAAAAAATAAAATAAACAAGTAAATAACAGGGTGAGAATGTGGTCAAATCTGAAAACATGTTGAAAATCAGGGGAGGGCTTTTTTTTTCTGTATTGCTCTTTAAAACTATCAGTTGAGTTTAGGAAAGGGGGTGGGCGGGCCAATCGCTGCTTTTGAAAACACTATTGGTTGGGTTTAGGGAAGGAGGGTGGGTCAGTCGATTGGTCAATCAGTCAGTCAGTCAGTAGACAGCGGCCTCTGGTGGATCTACGGGAGAACAGCAGGAGCGAATGGCACTTGCGGGGGAAATTTAAGATGTCAAAAAATGTACACAGTACAAAAACTGCAAAAAAAAAAAAAAAAACATAGCTCCTAGGATGTATTTGGCGCTCTCCGGAAATGTATAAAGTGGTACATTTTCAGAATGAGCCTGGGTTGAAAATATGTTCATGTTTAAAACTAAAGCTGTTTAAAAACTAATATTAAATTAATATTAATACTTGTTTTCTTTTTATATCTAAATCAGTATTTATTTATAAATGTTCAAAAATCAATTTTATTATATTTTTGCTATTTGAGTCAGTGCCAGTAGCCTAGTGGTTATGTGCATTGACATAGCACCATGGTGCTCACGGTGACCTGAGTTCAATTCCCAGCTTGAGGTCCTTTGCAGACCCTTCGCCTCTCTCTGCCCCTAATACTTTCCTTTTCATTTTCTTTCCAATTAAAGGTAAAAAACCCCTAAAAAGAAATATTTATGTTTTTTTGCTATCTGAAATAAAATCGATGTTAACTGAAATAAAAAAACAACTTTTATTTCAACTAGCTGCAAAGGACATAGTTAAAAATGTATGTAATTTAACTTGGATTAAAATAAGTAAAACTGAAATAAAAAATGGAATCTGTGTAGGTGTATTTAAAAATATATATACATAAAAATAAAAAACATGAACTACTATTTTGCGTAGAGAAATATATTTTATTTCTTATTAGTTAAAAGTCATCATTCAAAAAAGTAAAATAAAAAAATAAAAGTAAAAAATATTTTATATTATCAAAATACATGTTATCCTTCTTTAGTAAATATATGTTATATAATATCAAAAATTTGATTATTAGTTTAATATTGTGATATTATTATTATAATATTTATTATTAGTATTATTATTATGTATAATAATAATAATAATAATAATAATAAACATATTAAAGTAATATATTATGTATTGTTTTGCACTAGCTTTTGGTCAGTCAACTTAATGAAAGTGCGAGTTTATTTTGACAAATTGTTATTCAATGCAACCACATAAATACAAGCATCATCACTGCATAACCCCGCCCACCAAACCTCATTGGTCCAAAATCCCATTAAACCAAACACCTCTCTCAACGTGAAGTTTATTTATAAACTAATTTCGAGAGGATCACGTGATTATGA
>CAIGQZ010033231.1:8995086-9010585 GCA_903798205.1 Danio tinwini
CACACACACACACACACACACACACACACACACACACACGCTAGACCTTTGATAGTGACATTTGAAGGAGGACAGCTGAGTGCATTTTGCTCTACCTTCCTTCTCTCTGAAAGAAACACTCTATTTCCTTTCAGTCTAAGGGGGCGGAGGGCTATAAAAAACAAAAACCACAACAAAATCCAGCCTCCACAGTCATGGATATACACTAGCGGTCAAATGTTTGGGTTTAGTGTGATTTAAACAAAAACAAAGTGTTAAAAATGTCTCTTCTGCTCACCAAGGCTGCATTTATTTGATAAAAAAATGCAGTAAAACTGTTAAATATTTGTACAATTTAAAAGTTCTTTTTATTTCAAATGTAGTTTAGGATTTTTGGATACTCCAGTCTTCAGTGTCACGTGATGCTTCAGAAATCGTTTTATGATAAGAAACATTTCTTATTATTATCAGCAGTGTTCAAAACCGTTGTGCTGCTTCATGTTTTTGTGGAAACTGTTTACTTCTAAACTGATCTAAACTACAGGGAGTGCAGAATTATTAGGCAAGTTGTATTATTGAGGATTAATGTTATTATTGGACAACAACCATGTTCTCAATGAACCCAAAAAACTCCTTAATATCAAAGCTAAATATTTTTAGAAGTAGTTTTTCGTTTGTTTTTAGTTTTAGCTATTTTAGGAGGATATCTGTGTGTGCAGGTGACTATTACTGTGCATAATTATTAGGCAACTTAACAAAAAACAAATATATACCCATTTCAATTATTTATTTTCACCAGTGACACCAATATAACATCTCAACATTAACAAATATACATTTCTGACATTCAAAAACAAAACAAAAACAAATCAGTGACCAATATAGCCACCTTTCTTTGCAAGGTCTTTGCACACACTTTCTTTGAAAGCCTGCCATCCATGGATTCTGTCAGTGTTTTGATCTGTTCACCATCAACATTGCGTGCAGCAGCAACCACAGCCTCCCAGACACTGTTCAGAGAGGTGTACTGTTTTCCCTCCTTGTAAATCTCACATTTGATGATGGACCACAGGTTCTCTATGGGGTTCAGATCAGGTGAACAAGGAGGCCATGTCATTAGTTTTTCTTCTTTTAGACCGTTTCTTGCCAGCCACACTGTGGAGTACTTGGACGTGTGTGATGGAGCATTGTCCTGCATGAAAATCATGTTTTTCTTGAAGGATGCAGACTTCTTCCTGTACCACTGCTTGAAGAAGGTGTCTTCCAGAAACTGGCAGTAGGACTGGGAGTTGAGCTTGACTCCATCCTCAACCCGAAAAGGCCCCACAAGCTCATCTTTGATGATACCAGCCCAAACCAGTACTCCACCTCCACCTTGCTGGCATCTGAGTCGGACTGGAGCTCTCTGCCCTTTGCCGATTCAGCCACGGGCCCATCCATCTGGCCCATCAAGACTCACTCTCATTTCATCAGTCCATAAAACCTTAGAAAAATCAGTCTTGAGATATTTTATTTAGTCTTGACGTTTCAGCTTGTGTGTCTTGTTCAGTGGTGGTCATTTTTCAGCCTTTCTTACCTTGGCCATGTCTCTGAGTATTGCACACCTTGTGCTTTTGGGCACTGCAGTGATGTTGCAGCTCTGAAATATGGCAAAACTGGTGGCAAGTGGCATCTTGGCAGCTGCACGCTTGACTTTTCTCAGTTCATGGGCAGTTATTTTGCGCCTTGGTTTTTCCACACGCTTCTTGCGACCCTGTTGACTATTTTGAATGAAACGCTTGATTGTTCAATGATCACGCTTCAGAAGCTTGGCAATTTTAAGAGTGCTGCATCCCTTTACAAGATATCTCACTATTTTTGACTTTTCAGAGCCTGTCAAGTCCTTCTTTTGACCCAAAGGAAAGGAAGTTGCCTAATAATTATGCACACCTGATATAGGGTGTTGATGTCATTAGACCACACCCCTTCTCATTACAGAGATGCACATCACCTAATATGCTTAATTGGTAGTAGGCTTTCGAGCCTATACAGCTTGGAGTAAGACAACATGCATAAAGAGGATGATGTGGTCAAAATACTCATTTGCCTAATAATTCTGCACTCCCTGTATATTTAAAAAAAATAAATAAAGCTATTCTGAACTCGTTAATGAATCCTCCACAAAACTGTAAAACAGAAAAAAAATGTTTTCAACATTGATCACTTAAAAACCACAACACAATCCAGCCTCCACAGTCATTGATATACACTACCAGTGAAATGATTAGGATTAGTGTGATTTAAACAAAAACAAAGTGTTTAAAGAGGCTCTTCTGCTCACCAAGGCTGCATTTATATGATCAAAAATTGCAGTAAAAAAAAATTGTAAAATTGTAAAATATTTCTAATTTAAAATTAATTATTTTTAATCAAATGTAATTTAGGATTTTATTTCTTCCTGTGATTTAAAGCTGAATTTTTATCCTCGTTACTTGTCAGCATCACGTGATCCTTCAGAAATCATTTGATGATCAAGGAACATTTCTTATTATTATCAGCAGTGTTCAAAACTGTTGTGCTGCTTCATATTTTTTTATCATTTCTAAACCGATCTAAACTGCATTTATAATTGAACAAACAAATGGATGATGTTATTCTGAACTCATTAAAGAATCCTAAACATTTCCAAGTTTTCAACATAAATAATAATTCCTTACATTTATATAGCACTTTTCTGTACACTCAAAACGTTTAACACATATTTTTTAGGGGGGGAATCTCCTCATCCACCACCAGTTAGGAGCATCCATATTGTGCCAGAGCGCACACCACACACCACCTGATTGGTGGAGAGGAGACAGAGTGATAAAGCCAATTATGATATGGGAATGGTGAGGAGGACAGATCCCAGCGGGAAAATTTGGCCAGGATACCAGGCTTAAATCCCTACTCTTTTTCAAAGGTATTTTTAATGACCACATAAGGTCAGGACCTCAGTTAAACGTCTCATCTGAAAGACGGCGCTCAATGACAGTATAGTGTCCCCATCAATATACTGGGGCGTTAGGACCCACACAGACCACAGATTGAATGCCCCCTGCTGGCCTCACTAACACCACTTTCGGCAGCAACGTAGCTTTCTCATGTGGTCTCCCATTCAGGTACTGGCCAGGCACAGCCCTGCTTAGCTTCAGTGGGCGACCATGTGAGAGTTGCGGAGTGCTAGATGCTGGCAATTCTTAAGAATCGCTAATAACGGCCGAGTACCAAAAACTGATCTTAGTAAAGCAGCAAGTCAGCATGTTATAATGATATCTGAAAGCTCACGTGACTGGAGTAAATTCAGCTTTTAAAATACTCAACAGCAATAAATAACATTTTAAATTACATTCATTTAGAAAACTATCATTTTAAACGTTAATATAAAATATATTCATAGGCAGCACGGTGGCACAGTGGGTAGCACTCTCGCCTCACAGCAAGAAGGTTGCTGGTTCAAGCCTTGGCTGGGTCAGTTGGCATTTCTGTGTGGAGTTTGCATGTTCTCCCTGTGCTCGCCTGGGTTTCCTCCGGGTGCTCCGGTTTCCCCCACAATTCCAAAGACATGCGCTATAGGTGAATTGGGTAAGCTAACGTGTCCGTAGTGTATGTGTGTGAATGGAAGAGTATGGGTTTTTCCCAATGATGGGTTGCAGCTGGAAGGGCATCCGCAGCGTAAAACATATGCTGGATAAGTTGGCGGTTCTTTCTGCTGTGGCGACCCCACACTCTCAGAAATAAAGGTACGCGAGCTTGCACTGGGGTGGTACCTCTTCAAAAGGTACACATCTGTACTTGAAGGGTCCATATTGGTGCCTCAAAAGTATATATTAGTACTTACAAATTTTAAGGAGGAACAATTTTGTAATTTTTAGGTACTAATATGTACCCTTGAGGTATTAATATGGACCTTTTAGGTACAAATTTGTAAAAGGTACCACCACAGTGACATCTCGCGTACCTTTATTTCTGAGAGTGCAGATTAATAAAGGGACTAAGCCAAAAAGAAAATGAATGAAAATATATTCATCATTATTAATATAACAAGCCACCAACTTATCCAGCATATGTTTTATGCAGCTGATGCCCTTCCAACCGCAACCCATCTCTGGGAAACATCCATACACACTCATTCACACTCATACACTACGGACAATTTAGCTTACCCAATTCACCTGTACCGCATGTCTTTGGACTGTGGAGGAAACCGGAGCACCTGGAGGAAACCCACGCGAACGCAGGGAGAACATGCAAACTCCACACAGAAATGCCAACTGACCCAGCCGAGGCTCGAATCAGCGACCTTCTTGCTGTGAGGCGACAGCACTACCTACTGCACCACCCTATTAAAAATATTTAAATTTTAATTGTAGTTTTTACAGGTAGTTACAGTATTTTTTGATTTAATAAAATGCAGCCCAGGGTTCTCATATTTATAAACTTGGCATATACACATTTCTGCCCATTTTGTGCGCATGCCACATTTATAAATAAGAGTTGTGGGCTGCATTTAATTAATAAAACAATTACAGTAAATACCTGTAAAAACGACAAATAAAATTTCCCATGCAAAAGTTGTGATCTATAAAACACAAACTTGCTGTAGAAACATGCGTGTAGCTGTAACTAAACATATTAAACTTAAATACTGACAAAATTGAACCACTTCAAATCATTATATGAGCCATAATCATTAATGAATAAATAAAAAAAGCATTCTGGTGTATGTTCACACATTTACAAGCTCAAGACTCCTGGTGAGCCTTCCATCAAAACCATGTAAAATCTCACTGATCCCCAGCGTTTGACCAGTACTGTATATACAGCGTAACGATGTCAAACTCATCTGCGCAGACCACAAAAGCATGACTGACAGGTGTTTTCGGGATGGCAGGGGAGCGTCAAAGCTAAGGTTACATCGGCCCATTCATTTTGTATAAGGCCCTGCTTGGGTTAACACGTACAAAAGAGAAAGCAACAATTGTGTCGCAGACGTCCATTGAGCGGAGACTGACAGCGCAATTCTTTAGAGCTTCATTAGAGACGTAGCCGGTCGCCGCCACCGCCTCATACTGAGGTGATGGATTACTTTCAGAGCCCAAGCCGCACAGGGGAAATTAGCTCGGATCAACTATGGTTTTTCCCATTAAAAAAACATATTAGCCATAATAGGCTCCTCAGTTCGTATGAATAAAGTCAAGGCCTCCTTTTTTTTTATCCCCCTTCTCATTTTCTGTAAGTAGCTGAACCCGTTTCCGCAACGCACTTATACATTTACTTAAGATTCCAGAGAAGTGGGAGCAAGTGAGAAAGAAAAAAGAATGAAAGAAGAGTGAAAAAAAAATAAGGTGAGAGCAGCGTTCCTATTTATCTCCAGTCGGGAGTCTAGTAGGGAAAAATAATGGGCCCTACGTTGAATAGTAATCCTTTATTAAGACCAGTTAAATTACGCTCTTCAGTTTAGGACGGTCGCCTTTCACCGGGCACAATTAGAAAAGAGAAAAAAAAAAAGCTCGTTTGGTGTCCAGCCAAGAGGAGCGAGCATTCAATTCAGCTCCTGGATCACAAGAATTAAGACTAATGTCCAATTATACTGTCTAAAGATGATTCAGTGGAATAAGAGAAATCTCTTTATTTTTTGAGAATGTGCATAGATCATAACCTCTGGAGATTCGTCATGCTTGTAAAACTTTATTACGATCATTCGTGGCAGGCGGAAATCAATTGTCTCCATTTTTTGGATTGTTGAGCATGTTATAGGGATGACAGTTTTGGACGTGGGATGGATTCATCACGTCTCGCTAATGGAGAGACCTGAAATAGCTGGTCAGGCAGAGATGACGAGATGTTCGTTTTAATAGGTAGTACGTTTTTTTTTTTCCTCAATTCATGTGTGGAAGGTGTATTGGGGAAAGAAAACAATTAAAAAATGCATTAGGGCAGACGATTATGGCAGATAATGATGTCAGTTAGGTTGGAAAAGTCTTGTCAGAGACGTGTTCGACTCACATTCAGATGTTTAAAACGAAAATGTTATACAGCAGATGTGGAGCGCTGATAATGACTAATTGCTGAAAGAAAAAGAGACAGAGAGAAAAAAACGCAATTATTTTACCAGTAACTACGGAAGCACCTTTTTTTCCCCCGTCTGAAGCGATAAATAAATCCCAACTGAGTTGCAGGTATGAATTGGTTTTTTCGATTTTCTTGAGAAAACACAGACCTTAAGTAAACACTAAAGGTTTACATGTAAACAATAGAGAAAGGACGAAGTGAAAATGTTTAACAAGCAATCTGTTCTTGTTCCTCAGTAAAAAAATGACATTTTGTAAAGTAGTGGTAATGTATGCCTTCAAAACATCTTGTATGTGATTCTAATCCTAACAGAAAAAGCATCCAAAATACAAAACAACTGCATCTTTCAGTATGATCCACGTATAGCTAGTTTTCTTGCTTGTTAGTGTACTAACCCTAACTATGAAACAAAAGAAATATTTCTTATATTCTTTTTTTAAATGCAATAACACCACAGTAACACCGTCACGTCATCCCTCAACCCTGCCGGACACCTTTCCTAATCTGATTCCCTTCACATCCAGTGAACCCGTCCAGAGCAGAAGCACCTTACATGGCTGCTCAGTCACCCCTTCACATGATTATCTCTCTCTCTTTCTTTCTCTCTCTCTGCACTGAGCTGATTAGGTGGGTGACTTACAGTGACGGAGGTGACTTCCCACTTCCTACTCTCTTTCTCTTTCTGTGTGTGTCTCTTTCTCTCTCTGTCTGTCTGTGTTTGAGAACGAAGGAGGGCTGGAGTTTTTCTCTGGCTGATTTGCTCTGAGTGCTTCTAGGCGAGTTCGAAGAGCGACTGAACGCAGAGACAAAAGCTCAGCGCCATTCCTGCAGCTACAAATCTACAACAGAAGAAGCATTTACAGGCTACAAACATTGTAAAAAAAATGCTGATTTGTGCCGAGAAAACCTAAAGGAATTGCGTTTACTTATTAGTTTGTACAAATTTAAATGGATTGAACATAAAACAATTAAGTTGTCCCCAAAAAAAAGCCTTAAGAATTGTTGTTTCAGCTCATTTTAAATAAGTAGTTTGAAGAAACAGCAAATGTCATTGAATTATGTAGTCTGTCTTTAATAGTCTATCTATCCATCTATCCATCCATCCATCCATCCATCCATCGAAAGCAGGGATGCCCAAACTCAGTCCTGGAGGGCCCCTGTCCTTCATGTTTTAGTTCCAACCCCAATTAAATACTCCTGAACCAGCCAATCAAGCTCTTTGCAGGTATACTAGAAACTTCAAGGGAGGGGTGTTGAAGTAAGTTGGAGCTGAACTATGCAGGACACCGGCCCTCCAGGATATTTACATCAAACTTAATTTAAAACACTAATGTTTGTTTATTTATAAATACTTTTTTTTATTTTAGTTTACATTTTTTTTTACTATTTAGTTTAAGTAAAAATTCACACTATTAACTACTGGTTTATTACCTGCCTATTATTAAGATATTAACTGTTTATTACCACTTACAAAAGTATGATCTTATTTTACATCCATATTCCCACCCAATATTACCAGATTAACTATTAATAAGCAGTGTACATTGTGTACTTTTGGACTCTGGTCTATGTAACATTTTGTTACACTCATTAATTGGTGCTATTGGTACATCGCAACTATGTATTTAAGCACTACATAACACTAAATCAAAGACTATATACACAAGATATGTCACTTGAATAGTTTTGAATGGGGAAAAAAAAATGTAACGATCAATATGATGAATGATGCCCTGTCTACTAGTACAGAAGCCATCTATCGTCAATCATCGATTGCTATAGACTGACGTTTCTCCTGGGAATAAGCTCAGACCAGATGTGTGCTTTTACGACTTATGTGGTCAACAAACCCACTGGAATCTCAGCGAATACTTTCTTCACAGACATAAGATATATATCCACATAAAGCTTGAAATCTGTACTTTTAAATGAACTTGCTACACTTCAAAAGAACGTTTTTTTGGTTTTGTAATCTGTATGAAATGAACGCGAGGTACAGTTCGTCCTGTCTAACGCACATCACATGACAGCCACTACTCAAACGCCCCACAAACATGTAAACAAAGAGTTGCTCTCATTTCTGGAGGAGATTCACCATCAAGACCAAGTTGTGAATTACTTCAGAAGTCCAGCGCGATCTAATGACGCATTATTCAGAGGATGATAATGTATAGAACGACCATAAATGAGGTTGGTGCCGTGATCTCGTTCCTTTCGAATGCGCATGCGCACGGGCAACCTGAGAAAATGCTGATTTTGATCGATTCGGACGTTTAGAAACTAAACTTATGAGACGTTGTTGTTCAATTTTATTGGTGACTCCAAATATGTAATGTAATCGTAAGCTTGGCAAACAGTTTTGGAGAATTTGATGTTTCCCCATTCAGACAGAATGCCCAAGCATACTGCCCGAGAGACGATTCAAAGATGGCCGCCGAGTGAAATGACTTGCCTTAAAGGGACTTTGACTAAATGTACATACTATCTGCTTGTTAAGTGTGATGTCATGAGAAGCGGCTTCCGGGTCCAATCGCTCTATCAAGCTGTATGGGGAGACTCAAGAAATGGTAATAATCATCGTTTACAAAGCGATGTAATACTTTCGAAAATCACAATCACAATATATATATATATTCATGCTTAATATCCGATGGCCAGAAAGTGAATAATTTTTTATAAATTGCTAAAATGTTCCTGTCTGTAATGCAGCAAGTCCAGAGACTATTGTGTACACCGTGATTTTACATAAAATTACCTTTAATGTGTGATGTGACTAAAAAGTCATAAACGAATATTTTCTCAATTCAAATGAGTATTGGCTTGGACCCAGAAACAGTATGCCATATGTCACGATTTAACAAGCGGAAATTTTTAAGATTCAGAATGAGGTTAGGATTAGGATCAGTCACTTGCAGTTAAGCATAATTTATATGTAACACTTTTTAATCAGGTTGCATTGCACTGTAAAAAAAAAGTTGAGTCCTTTAAATTGTAAGGCAACTTGCTGCACAGCTTTTGTTTGAGTTGACTCAACTTTTTAGTACTGCAGTTGACTCGATTTAAGTAATCAACTCAAAAAAGCTGTGCCTTACAATTTTAAGTTGACCCAATGTTTTTTTACGATGTAGTTAATGTTAGATACTGCATTTACTGACATGAACAATACAGTATTTATTAATCTTTGTTGATGTTAGTAATTTCCCAATACTGGGTTACACCTGAAAGGGCATCCGCTGTGTAAAACATATACTGGATAAGTTGGCGGTTCATTCTGCTGTGGCGACCCTTGATGAATAAAGAGACTAAGCCGAAGGAAAATGAATGCATGATGTTAGTTAATGAAAACAAAGTCATTCGCTTTCGTCTTTAGTTCACGTTAACTCCCAGTGCATGAACTAATGCTAACAATGCATTATATGGACTAATGTTAATAATGGATTAGTAAATGTTGAACTATGATTAATAAACATATTGTTCATTATTAGTTCATGTTAGTAAATACATTAACTACTGAAACCTTATTGTAAAGCGTGACCAATTTATTATCAATACTACTATATTATCTACATGAAACGTTTCCAAAGACACGGTAAAATAAAGTGTTACCTAATATTTATGTAAACGCACTTTCCTATAATCTGATAATCATTTACTTCTAATCCCAGTTAAGGTTGTTTTTTAAAAGCCAGGCTGTTTTTTTTAAATATATATAATTTTTTTTAAATCAGCTGATCTGAAATGTGAAACAATGGTAAACGATGGTTAAATGAATCCCAAATTTCAATGGCTTTGGTTACAGCAACAGCATCTGTTTTGACCACAGCTGTTCCAGATGTAATGGTACATCGGATAATTGTTATTGTTGTAAATATGTGCAGGCCGGAGTGTGGTTGTCAGTCAGTGTTGTACAGACCGATTTCTCGGTAATTAACGCGGGTAAGAGCATATGATTTACGGTAATTGCCTTGACAAGGGGGCTGAGTGAAGCTACACTTAATTACCTGAACATGCTCTCTCCCATGAGCCCAGTCAAAACCACCTTTTACCGCTTTTTCCCTTTTTATTTTACATTGCTGAAATTGGAGAGATGTGGAGGTGGTGAATTTGCTCCACAACCCCCCAATCTGCCTGTCAGAGGGATGCTGGATTTGGGTTGAGGTAACTGGCAGTCGTATCAGAGTGTGTGTCTGCTGTTTTTATGTTTGTCGATGGAAATTTACCCTTTTTTAAGATGGGAACTGCATGCAGATATGCAGTCCAAAATCGTCTTTTTTTTAAAGAAACACCTGCATACACCATGTGCTACGTGTTGCGAAAACCCCTGATTCGGTTAAAATTTCCCCGGCGTACAATCAGATTACCTCGATTGTGCATCCGCCACAGTTTTTATAGCAGCAAAAAAAAAATCAATTCTGCCATTTTCGAAACTGCACAATGTCGCAATGAAGTCAGATGACCTCGTGGCCATTGTGCTCAAATCACATCTGATTGTCTCTTATAGTCGCCATCAACGATTCAATATGCTGTGTGCTTCCAAACAGCCATGCATCTTGCTAATCAATGGGTAGGAATTGAATTTAACACATTTCAGTGGCATTCAAGGTGATTTAACCCTTGTATGTCCTTGCACTTTTAACAATAGAAGAATTTGTTTGGTTCCTCAAAGAATTGTTGTGTTCTTAAAATATCTATTCTACAGAACCTTTTGTCCACTATAAAGAAACCTTTAAGCAAAGCAAAGGTTTCATAGATGATATAGGCTCATTACAGAAATAATGATGCATTGAAGAGCCTTTATTTTTAAGATTACACATAATTTGTAATATTTTACTTAAATCTTCCCATGCCATTTTTGCATTATAATGCATTCTTTTATTGACAGGTTGTTGGCAAGGCTTCAAATTTTTATTTTTTTATAATTATTTAAAATGTACATTTGCACTATTCTGGTGTGATTTCTTCCAGTTTGGCCTTAAAATACTCCCCTTTCCACTCTTTTTGTTTCTATTTCTACTCTATGCATGGCCTAAAACTAAAATTTTTCCACATCTGCCAATGGCCAGTGACAAATTTACCAGCCATGTGTATTTCTTAATGGCCATGAAACTCTACTTGCTCTTATTTCATTAATAAAAGAGTATAAAAAATGTATTACTATTATAATTTAAATAAATATTTAAAAAGTATTATAATTATTAACATTATGAACGTTGCATAATCACAAATGTGACACTGTTTAAAGCAAAACTTAAAACCTATTTTTTTTAGATTTGCTTTTGATATTCGGTAGTGCAAAATTCTGTTTTATCGTTTTATTGACACTTGTGTTCTTACCGTCTTATGTGTTTTAATGTTTAATTTTGTTTTTATACTGTAAAGCACTTTGGGCAGCCTCCTGGTTGTAATAAGGTGGTATATAAATAAAGTAGATTGATTGATTAATAGTAAACTTACAAAACTAATATTTATGTCTTTTTGTAATTGCTTAAATTTTACATATTAAGTCATAGAGCTTTTATTTTGGTGCAAAACCATAAATAAAATTTAATAAAATTAGAATTCTAAAGAATTCTAAGAATTTTTTAATTCTTAGTACAAATTTTTACATCATGTTTTTAAATACCAACACAATCTCACGGCAATTTGTAGCTTTTTGATTTAGTGGCTAATTCATATGAATTCGTGCGATCTGATTCGTACAATTTAGTGCGATTTGCTCATCACCCAATAACGGTTGGGTTTAGGGTCGGGGTTGGGTGCCACGCCTCCTTTTTAAAAATCAAACATTTTCGTACGACTCAACTCGAACAAATTCGTAAGAATTAGCCACTAAACTGACAAAACGTAAAATACTTAAGTTTTCTTGTGAGATTAGGCTACAAATACACATTTTATATGAACTGTCAAGTCAATGAAAACACTATTATCACGAGCTGCTCATTTGTATGCATTTATTTCTAGATCATTTAAATGACAGCAGGCTTTGTGATTTTAATAATCACACTAAACCATGTTGAGTTCAGCAATTATTAGAATTTATTTAAAAAAACTGGTGCATGACTTGACAATGTTTTAATGATTTCAACTACAATTTGGCTCTGATTTTATACTCCATCTAAAGAGTGACATCTTATCTAATTCTGTAATTAATAAAAAATAAAGAATTAGCTTGTAGTAAATAGGAAACTTTATCAAGTAAACAACTGAAATGTTGAGTTTTAATATTGACCTTAAAATGTAAAAAAAAAAAAAAAAAAAAAACTTTAATTGCAGCCAAATAAAACAAATAAGACTTTCTCCAGAAGAAAAAAATATTATCGAAAATACTGTGAAAAAAATCATTGTTCTGTTAAACATAATTTAATAAATATTTGAAGACAAAAAAATCACATTTAAAATTCTGAGAATGAAGTAATTTTTGTTTATAATCAAGACTAATGTCAGAAAAATTTTAATAATGCATGATTTGATGCATTGTTTCCTCGACATATCAAGCCACCTTCAGCATTGCCTTGCCAAAACGGAGCATTGTAGCTCTAAAACCTAAAGAGAAGCACAGCAAAAGTGAGGAGGACAGCAGCTGCATATTGACTGACGGTTTGAAAAGCATGTTAAAAACAGCATGCGATGAGCATGACGTGTGTGGGGGGAGGGGGGAGTGCTCGCGGGATGTTTCCTGCGGTGGACAGTAAGGAGTGCTAGCGATAAGACCGTCAGTCATGGCCCCTCGCTGTGCCCACCTCTGATGTCGAATTTCACTCTGACTTCCTTCTCCACCCCCAACCCTGAGTCTGTTTTCTGAAGCACAAACAGGTCGCTGGGCAGTTTATGGCACCGCGGCGCTCAGGCGAGATGCTTTGTGTTCCTCCATCATGTTTTTGTGTACACTCGCACACCTGTGTCCGGCGACGGACAAAGGTCCATAGCAACGGGAGGACGGCGGGCAACTGGATACCACACCTGTTTGATCTTTAAGACCCATCCTTGATAAGTGGCCGTTGCCTTGGCAACCACGGCCAATGGGTTCAACACATTGTTTCAGAAGGTAGGGGATTGGACGGGTCAAGATTTATGCTCGACTACAATTCAAAAGGACAATGTTGGAAATGATCTCAATTTAAATTAGTTTTAATTTGAAGACATTATGGATAATATTTGATAACTGGCTGATAATAATTTTTTTAAATGTATGTATATACAGTTTAATTAGTAGTAGTACAGATTATATAGTAGTTAATTATTAGATTAGTGTGTGAATATATAAATCTTTTCGGTTTAGTCCCTTTATTAATCTGGAGTCGCCACAGCAGAATGAACCGCCAACTTATCCAGCATATGTTTTAAGCAACAGATGCCCTTCCAGCTGCAACCCATCACTGGGAACCACCCATGCACACTCAATCACACACATACACTATGGACAATTTAGCTTACCCATTTCACCTACAGCGCATGCCTTTGGATTTTAGGGGGAAACCTGAGCACCTGGAGGAAACCCACGCAAACACGGGGAAAACATGCAAACTCCACAGAAATGCCAACTGACCCAGCCGAGGCTCGAACCAGCGACCTTCTTGCTGTGTAACAGGGTTGCATTGTGCTACCCACTGTGCCACCGTGTCGCCAAAACTTGGATACTCATTTTGATATTTGTTAAGCATCACAGTTAACAGTAATTATTTAAATAATGTATAAATAATACTGCTTGTGTGTGTGTGTGTGTATGTATTCAGTAGTTGCTGATACTGATATTGTACACAATTTTCATAGATAGATGTAGATATATACTGTATATATGTGTATGTATGCTGTATACCAGTATGTATATATATATGTGTGTGTGTGTGTGTGTGTGTGTGTGTGTGTGTGTGTGTGCATAAAAAGCTGTGTGTGTTATAATAATAATAATAATTTACTTTTACAATTCTAATATCGGTTGTTTTAATATTCAATATCGGCCGATAACAAATCCAATATGCACACACTTATCGTCCAACTTATCGTACTATATACTACGATTTTGTTGTTAAAAAAACAATGAACAAATACTCACCCAGAACCAGCAGATGTTGTCAATGCTTTGCTCCCTGCAGTTATTCAGCACAGACCTGAAAGGAAACGCAGGAATTGTCATGCTTGCATAATGGATAAATGCACATATCGACTCGCATCCGTGGTCGATGTTTATCTGTAATTAAAACGCATAGAAAATACATACAGCGATATCTCTCTCGAGACGTGCTCTGATTTGCACAGCATACATGCGCCATCTCGAACCCTGCTGTGCACGATCTCAGTCCTGCTCACTTCCTGCTTTGTAATTCAATTGCACGGCCTAACAGAGGAAAGCCGAGCTTCTTAGCCTACGTACCCTTGGGATCCACAAGCTTAGCTCTCCGTGGAGGCGAATGACACAGTGGACCATGAATAAGTATTGGTTTTGAGACCGGAAAACATTTGCATTCGGAACGAGATGGTTGGAAACGTGAGGAGATTAGACTTCACTGAAGGTTTTTGTAGGATCACTAGTCACTGCCAAAATAAAGTTAACAGATGCTTTTTTATTATTTATTTTAAGCAACTTTTTTTAGTCTCGACATGGTTTAGTCTGTTTAATGTAAATGAACTTGTATCAACAATGCAATCTCATGGCAATTCCTAAATCTATCTATATTTTGCAGGATTTGTATAAAATTGTCACAGATTTCTTATTTGTACATTTTTGTACAATCTGCTCACACCCTATTTGTGTTTAGAGAGGAGGATTGATGTTTTTAATGTTGGTTATAAAAATCATACATTTTCATATGAATTGGATTTTACAACTTCATATAAATTCGAAGTGGGTCAAAATGTAAAAAAATAGATCAAACATGCTGTCAGACTGGACTAAAATTGACTAAGTTAAAAAATAAAATAAAAATGTAGAGTCGATAATGTTTTTAAACCGTAGTTTAATCCATTTTGCAAGATTGAACTTGACTTTCATTAATTTTAATATATTTAAAATTAAAATCATTTACAGGCATTTTCATTATACAATTAGCAATGATTTAAACAAATATTTGTAATTAATAAAGTATTTATTTTAAGAAATTAATTTTTCAAAAGCAGTTACACTTTAAAAGTTTAATTTTGTAAAAAACTAATTTTATTAATAAATTAAAAACAAGAATTTACCAAATGTCCACTAATTATTTAAGATTTAAAAAAGCTCTTTAACTGCTAGCCATAATGTATTCATTTTTTTGCTTTTACTTTGATATATTTTAAATTAATACTGTGTACAAGTCATTCGATTATAAAGTCAGCAACAATTTAAAGGTTTTTATTTATTATATTAATTAAGTTAATTAATAACTTGTACAAGTCATTTGATCTCACTGCCAACAATTTTACATTTTTTTTAATGTTATACTTATTTCCC
>CAIGQZ010033231.1:9015585-9028607 GCA_903798205.1 Danio tinwini
TATATATATATATATATATTCAGTTTGTGCATGTTGAATAAAACACAGCAGGCTATATATATTGGCGCCATGATCTCGGTTAATGCACATTTAATCATATCAGCCCCAGTGTCGTTCTTATCAGATACACCCGAGTCCAGGTCTTGGAGCCAATGATCAGAGGATATGAATCTTGTGCTAAAACACACACATATACATAGTGCACTGTTATACACTCCTAATAATAAGGGAGCTTTTCACTGCGGACAATTTAGGGTTCCCTAATGTAATAATGGCTCCTAAAATAATCATATTTCTCAGTGCGAAGGGTATTTCAATAATCTTAGAAGCTTTTTGTATTATGCACAGCATTTTCGTGCCATGGAAATTAAAATTGGATGTTAAAAGTTGATGCCAATACACAGCCTTTTTTAAGCGCATACTATTCACTTTATTCTGCTACAAGGATGTATGCTTCTTTCTCTTCTTTCTGTGGTTGTTTTTAGGATTCTGATTTATTTTTCCTGTAGTGGAAATTATGAATAAAAATGGCACAATCCCAATTACCCCTTAGCCCTTCCCCTTACCCCTCGTTTTGCACGCTACCTTGAAGGGGTAGGGGTGTCCCAATTCTCTTTAGCTCTTTGGGCATAGGGCTAAGGGGAAGGGGTAGATAGCCCTTCGAACAGAGATCCTTCAGGACCACACTCAAAATCAAGGGCTAAGAAAATTTCCCAGAATACACCAATTTTTACAACAAACAAGCACAAGTTTTTATATATTCATAACCGCGTTCATGTTTTACCGTCATGCTTTAAAAAAAAAAACAAAAAAAAAACGCTAAATACAGCTAAATTTGGTAAAATCTAAATCTATAATCCATAATAATAAAATCTATAATTCATAATAATAACTCATGTACAGCAGTCCCACAACATTCTGACACTCGATGACACTGGAATACAGTGTCAGAAAAGTCTAGAAATAGAATTGGGATTGGGCCAAAAGCTGAAAACGGTCAAACTGCTATCTCTACACTGTAAACAAATACTGGTTGCCTTAAATTTTTAAGCTTTTGAAGTCTTTTGAACTTAAATTATATTAAACTGACTTAAATCAGCTTGCGTAACTTATAAAATTAAGTTGGAACATGATTAACTTAGTTTAATAAACTATAAAAACATATGTTGTCTTGACTTATTGGTCATACAGTAGAATGTTTAACAGTGTACAAACAAGTGTGTCTATGACAACAAATACCAATAAAAATAATACAATAAGAAAATACCATAACAAACAGTATAACAATGTTTTTACAGCTAAAATTCAATGGATGTGAATGAGACAGAAAGTGTTGGTCAACAGTTAGTTTCCATTGGCTGCAGCCGCTTGTACGCTGTAAAAAATCTAGCTGCCTTAAAAAAAATTGTTGAATCAAATGAACTTTTCTAGTTATCTCAACTTACATCAAACAGACTAAATTATTAAGTTAAACTTTGTATACAGTAACTTAAAAAAAAAGCCAAAAACTGATTAACATAAAAAGAAAATTTGTTATCTTGACTTGTCTTTGTCATTACATTTTTTACAGTGTACGTGAAAGAGTAAGGTCAATATTAAAACATATGAACAATTGCACGCGTTATGCATTAAATTGAGCTAAAACAACGCAATTCTTGAGTTTTTTTGGGGGACAACTTAATTGTTTTACATGCAATCCACTTAAATCTAGTTTTCCTAGTTTTCAACATGATTCCTTCATGTTGCCTGAACACAAATCAATTTTGTAGAACCCACACTGTAAAAAAAAGTTGACTCAACTTGATTAAGGCAACAAACTTTAGGACATTTGAGTTTACTCAACTTAAATAGAGTCAAGTGAAGTAATTGGGTTGAAAGTCAACTCAAAAATGTCCTCAAATTTGTCGCCTTAAAATTAAGTCAACTGTGTTTTTGTTTTACACTGCAAAATGTTCAGTGTAAATTGTATTATACATTTTGTATGATTCAGTCAAAATATTAAACAGTATATTGAATTAAACGATAGCTATTTTACCCATGTTGGCCCTTTTGTCATAAAAAACGCTATATTTTACAAATGCTAGTATTTTGAAATTTTTTTAAAGGCCATTTGCTTTTGATAGAATAGGTTAGGTTACATTATTTGTACCGAAAAGTAGATTTGTTTTGTAGCCAAGAGTCCTTTTTTGTGCCACACAAAAACAATGTATAGTACAACAAACAGGCACCATAAAAACATAAGACATTAAATGCACAAAACACAAGTCTTCAAGTGTATAGTCCTCTTTCAAAAAATATAAATAAAATAAAATGAGTAATACAAATAAACCATCTCTTCTGTAAGATGAATAAACAATAAAAATAGCAAAAAACTATTCTAATAAATAGTCCACTCCAAACGGTATTTACTATAAACCCACAAAATATGACAATTACATTATTAGTTCTGCGTATTGTCATTAGACTGTTCTTGATTGTTTCATTAGACCATATTGAGAACATTGTTATCAGTTATGCACCATAATCGAAAGAAACTTCCATCTGTAATTATGATCTTTGCTGAAAAACGTATATTTTCGAACTTCTCCTATAGACTTATGGTCAGATTTTCCCCAAATTTGACTCATGTCATCTTTAGATCATGCTGATGAATGGTTATGTATTTCATGATGATTTTTTGTTTGTTTAATGGATCTGTAATTATATTTGTTATATTTATATAAAAAAATACTGAGAACTTTTATACTATTTATATTGAGAGTATATTAAGCGTTTTCTTTTTATGCTGGTTTGCCTCACTTTCCTTTAGAGACAAAAATCGCCTTCAAAACTTAGTAAAGACTTGCTCCAAGATTATTGGTTTGCCTCTGCGGAGTCTAACAGATTTACATGAACAGCAAATGATAAGGAAAACTCAAAGTGTGATAGGAGATGATTTCCATCCTTTGAAGCCTTTTTTGTTCTGTTGCCCTCTGGAAGAAGGTTTAGAAGCATTGAATGCTCTTCTAACAGATATGAATTCACTGTTGTTCCTGAAGCAATAAGGCTTTTACAACCTTACATTTTAGAAAGTTTTACATTTTTAATATATGGGTCCTTCCTATTTTTTTAGTACTGTTTATGAAGTTATTTTGAAGCATGCTGGATTGTGGTTTTTAATAATGTAAGTGCTTTGTCTTTTTATGTTTTTGTTGCATCATGATGCAACTGCCCTAATTTAGTTGCCACTGGTGGGATTAATATTGTTAAACCTAAAACTTAAACTTAAAAAAAATGTTGATAGATATTTTATTAGTGTTTATATGGATGCAAATCAATAAATCAGGTTTTAAGATAAATGTTTAACACCAAAGTCTGATGGTACAAATTTGTATTAAATAAGGCACAGATCCAAAACTAAACTATGGCACTAATAATAGTAAATAATAATAGATTTACTACTTATAGTAAAAAAATAAATAAAAATTGTGATAAAAAAATAAAACATTCAAATAAATATTTTAGTAAACCGTCAATACTTTTTTAAAAAAAACATTGTCATATAAGCCGACAAAGGTTTAAATTTTCAGTTTAGCAACAAAAAACCCCCAAGAATAACATATAAACTCAAAAAATTTTTACTTAATACACTTTGAAAGAAAAAACAAATGCAAAAGATTTAAATAATAATAATAATAATAATAATAAATAATACAGCAACACATGTATCTAATATGTCATTCAATGTCCATCAATTCTAACACTTTTTTGTGTAAAGCGTATTTTTATAATCTGAAAGGTTTTTTTTTATTAAATAAACTATTTTGTGCAATGGAAATTAATGTTAGACATAATTCCAACCATATATGTAACATTGTGCTGAATTAAATGAATTTATATGGATGCAAACTAGTATATCAGGTTTTAAAATATAGCATATGCCATTTCAGTCACCTTTATTTGCTGTAATGACCTCAAATTTAACAATCATTTGATTTTTTTAAACCATCATATGCATTAAATAACATTCAAAACAACACATTAATAATTTATAGTTTATACTAATAATATAAAGCTTTTCCCATTATACAGACATTAGAAATTAATGTAACGTTATATCATGATTGCATGTAAGTTTGATTGAATTAAATGCATTTATATGAATGTAAATCAGGCTTTAAGATTAATGTTTGACATCTCAGTCACTGCTATATCTCAGTATCTGCTATAATGACCTCAAATTTGAAGCCTAATGACTTGATAATATGAATGTGCATTACAGTAAGTGAAGCACTCTTAAAATAAGGGCTTTTGGAAATCAACGTTAAAGGTTTTCATGGAAATATGAATTCTTTCATAGATGTGAAATGCATGTAACTTTCAATCGCATGATACAGTGCTCGACATATTTTATAACTAAATATTTTGTATCCATTTCTCAGTGAATATAGGCTATATAATTTGGTGCATTTGAACAAAACAGATTTATTAAACAGAAATATTTATTAAAATACTATTTTTGTCACCGAACGTCTTTAGAAATAAAAAGATAATCAATTTAAACTGTGAAATATTTGGGAAAAATTACAAACTACAATTTTATATACTTTTTTTTTTTGCAATTTTGCTCTTTTTAAAGTTTTTATTTAATATTTTTCCAATTATCATAAGTTATTTAGTTAGGTTAGCTCCAGATTTGGCTTCAGTGCTGACTAATCTATATGCACAAATATAATATAGTGAAGTTTCCCGTAAATAATAATAATCTAAAGGAGGGATTTGTGAGGGGTGTACTCATGTTGAGCACTGTTCATAATATGGATGCAAATCAGGATTTAAGATGAATGTTTGACACCTCAGGCACCTTTATCTGCTATATAATGACCTCAAATTCGTCCATGTCTTAAAATTACACAATGTTCATGAACCATTCTGTCCTATTGGAGGCTTTGATTAAGTTTGGTCAATGTGCACCAGAGCCCTGCGTGAAGCAAATGGGTTGCAGGATTTATTTTTTTTTGGCTTACTGTTCCCATTTCAAGTGGCTTAAGCAAAAGAGACATGCACATAAAATAATCCTCCAGGTCCTATTTGAGCAAATAATTACACTTCATATGCAAACAGTCATTTGTTAAACACATAACAGAGACATTTTTATATTATTCGCTGATTTAATCGACTAGATTCAGACTTAGTTAATGATCTGCTTCCGATTAGTGTCTGTTTTTACTTGTTTTAATAAGCAGATTTGCCGCACATTGTTGAAACATTAAAAAAGCAGCGTGAAGCCGTTCTCAAGGGGTTTCTTTTTAGCCAACTAGTTGTTTGTGTATAATTAAGCAAATATAATATGCATCACTTACTGTAGCGTTTATTTACTCATTAATATTTAAATTTGGTTTGCTGCAAAATAATGGGGAGGTTTTGCTTCAAGCCAGATTTACACACACACACACACACATGCTGGGCTAGTTTTTATATTATAAGCAGCTTTATCTTTTATTTAGATTCACTTTTATATGTGGCTAAGTGTAATGTGTTGAGCTTGCTGTAAATATATGTATAAATCTAGCTGTAAAAGTTTTAAATCACTTTTATAAAGACAAAAAAAAAAGGTTTTTCAGCCATCAGAACAACATTTTTTCTTACTTTCTTTTTCTTTTAAATTAGAATGCGTCTAGCTTAGTATTATCTTTCTGATTAAAAAAAAAAAAAAAAAGAATGATGCATTTCGTGACATTTTTTTATCACGACTGTCAGAAGATGCCCACTAAAATTCCATTGGGCGTAACAATAGATTATATATAAAAAAAATAATTCAGGCATATTTAGTGTAAGAATCATCATTTTAGATATCCTTCAAACTACTGCTAAATGTAGCATTATCACTTGTTTGTTTGAATAAGAACAGGGTAGAATAAGTTTGTTTACATTGAAACAAAACAGAAAACATCCTTTCATACATCGTGCTTTACACACACACACACACAAAAAATACATTTGCTGTTTGTTCTTATTTAAAATGAGCTGAAATAACAACATTTTTGGATTTTTTTAGGGGGGGACAACTAAATTGTTTTATGTTTAATCCACTTAAGTTTGTAAAACAAATCAATAAGCTAACTTAATTCCTTAATGTTGTTTCAACTCAAATCAATTGTGTGGAACTCAACATTTTTATAGTGTAGACTGTAAAAAAATGCAGGGTTCCACACAATTCCTTCATGCACTGTAAAAAGTGATTACTTAAAAAAGTGAGTAAATCTATAGCCTTAAAAGTGACAAGTTAATTTTACTTCTAAAAATTAAAGTATGTTGTATCTTAGAATCGTTAAGTTCACTTAATTTTTCTTTTAATTAAGCATATAGCTTATTTACTTAATAATTCCAAGGCAATGGGTTTACTCACTTTTTTAAAGTCAACTAAACTCTGTGTTGTCCCAACAAAAAGTGGTTACAAATTACGTTTTTAATTAAGTAAATTAAGTTGTCCCAAAAATAAACTTAAGAATTGTATTGGTTTAACCCATATTAAATAAGTAGTTTGAACAAGCAGCAAAAGTAATGTTTTGAGTGTATACACTGTAATGCTGGGTTCCACACAATCGGTTTGTGTTGGGACAACATGATGGAATTAAGTTAAGTTTTTACAAATTTAAGTGGATTGAACATAAAACAATTAAGTTGTCCCAAAAAAAATCAAGAATTGTGTTATTTCAGCTCATTTTAAATAAGTAGTTTGAACAAACAAGAACAATTTTTTTTGAGTCTATGTACTGTATATAAAATCAATTTAGGGAATTTCATTTGATACAAAGTTCTTATTTTTGACCTAAAGCATTGACTTTCACCATCTAAACCATCTAATCTCCCCCAAAAATGTGCTTTTAATAAAATGTCCCTCATTTGAAGCCCAAACTGAATTTGTACTGTCTTTTAGGATGTTACGGAGATCCAGGATGCTGATTTCCGAGCTCATTAAATGGACACCTAATGACCGTTTGTCCTCAGTAAGTGAGATCAATCCTCAGTGTGTGCAGAGGAAGTGAAGATCTTATGCAATTGGAGAAGACACTGATGAGTCCACAGAGGAGGTGCCCCGGTTTCTTGCTTCGACTTTATTTAAATACTAGTCTGTACTTGTTTACCAAAGGGGGGATGTGTACCAGTAATTGAGAGAAAAGTCCTACGGCGTTGCACAGAGGCAAACACCTCACATTTTTTGCTAAAAATTACCTTTTTGAGATCAAATGTAGATTTTTATTAATGTTTTAAGAGCTGGTAGAAACAGATTATTTGTAATCTAGATTATGTAATCAGATTGTGACAAAAATGACAAATTACTAATTACAAATGACAGAATCGTGTTTTTGTAATTAGAGTAAACTACTTTTTAAAATACTCGTAATCAGACTACTGTCACTTTTTATGGATTGCATGATTTTATTTAGACAATGGAAGTAAATTCTCTCCAATTTTTTTTCGTTTAGGCCAAGGGTGTCCAAACTCGGTCCTGGAGGACCAGTGTCCTGAAGAGTTTAGCTCCAACCCTAATCAAACACACCTGAACCAGCTAATCAAGCTCTTACTAGATATATGTACTAGCAGGTGTGTTGAAGCAAGTTGGAGCTAAAGTCAGCAAGACATTGGCCCTATAGGACTTAAGTGTGGACACCTCTGGTTTAGGCCTATATGTTTTAATAATAAACCTGTTGCTTATCTAAAGTTGAGATTTTTCACATTTTTGTTTAGAGGGGTTATATGACGGATCCGGTCATATTATTTGATGAAATATTTGATGTAGCAGTAATTTTTCTGTTTTCAATATGGAATTTAACTGTTTTATAATCGTAAGATGTTACTTTAAGCAAACACTACAGCAACGTATATTAGTTTTAGTTTTATAAACTATTACATCAATAAGATTGTTAGCCCAAATGTGTAACTTAATTATTTATTCATTTTCTTTTCGGCTTAGTCCCTTTATTAATCTGGGGTCACCACAGCGCAATGTACCGCCAATTTATCCAGCATATGTTTTATGCAGCAGATGCCCTTCCAGCTGCAACTCATCTCTGGGAAACATCCATACACACTCATACACTATACTGTATACATATACTATACTGCATATCTTTGGAATGTGGGAGATGAAAATCCATGCGAACGCAGGGAGAACATGCAAACTTCACACAGAAACGCCAACTGACCCAGCCGAGGCTCGAACCAGCGACCTTCTTGCTGTGAGGTGACAGCACTACCTACTGCGCCGCCGTAATTTAATTACTTGTTACAAAATTTGCCATGTAATTTGCAATCTGATTGCAATCTACCCAGTTCTGATAATACAGAAGATATGAATGTAACCCTTAAACTTACAAGGGTAAATATAGCCTAGAAATTGCTGTTTCAACAACTATAGCATTCTTTACACATTACATTGAAACTTTTTGTGTCTATGAAAGGGAATGTTTTATGCAATTTAAGTTATGAGATGTGAAAGACGTGAATGAGTGAAGAGAAAGTGGGCAAACAGCCTGCGGTTTAGCTTAGCATTGCCATCTAATTAGCCAGTATTGTTTTAGTCTCTGCATATCACTTCATCTTTTATAAAACGAGGTTTTGGCTGAATGAATTTGGTCTTAATTTTGGCAGTGTTGCATAGATTAGAGTTTTCAGTTTTGTCACAGTTTTGGACTTGCAATGTAATAAAAAAACTACACGAAAACAAAACTAGTTTTATCCTACATAAAAAAACATACAACTTTTTTTTATCAGTTATCTGTTAGAATTAGTTTTAAGGCAGATTCAGATAAAGGTAAATTAGAAATGAGCATGTTGTGCTTGTCCTCTCAGTCTGAAAATGCCAGTTTCACTATACATGCATTTTTCTCACCTTTTCCCCCCCATACCGTTTGCATTCCTATTTATTTATTAGCATGCCATACATCCAGATGAATGCAACAGCACCGTCCATGCACTTTCCTCAGAAAATCTAAGTAACATTTAGTTTCTCATATTCCCCCCTGGCTGAATTGAACCTCGTTTTCCTGTTAAATTTAACACATTCTTGTTTTAGTCCCCGAAACCTTTGTGTGCTTCATAAGATGGACCAATTTTAAATGCCAGAATCTCCTTCACGATAATAAATGGGATTAAAGTGCTGTCGATGCGCAACAAAGAAATTGGGAAATTATGTTTTTACCTTAGCATGAATTTTATCCACTTAGGAGACGGCAGCTGCAAGGAAGCGCAGACAGCCATTTTACATTTCCATAATTTGGTTGGAAGGAAAAAAAAGCCACAAGAGGTGTATTTTCAGGCACAAATGTGCTATTTGTCCCCCCCCCATTGTGTTCCCAGCACTATTCCAGTGTACTCCTGGACTGAAAATGTTTGCTTCATCATGTTGTTTTGTGAGGCCTTTGTGCGTTTCCGTGCTGTTCTACTGTACATTATCAGACATTTGCATGATTGTTTTCGTATTTCAGCACTGTTTCTTTGACCTTTTCTTTGGCACAAGGCTGCTTGTATGACACAGGTCATCTTGTCATTTATGTTTGCTTGAATTTTGGATGCTTATTTGGCACGTGCTGATGGCAGATTCGAAGTACACACTTTTTTGAGAGTGTTTGTAAACAAAACCATTCGATCTTAAAGACGAGACAGAGCCCTTAACCAAGAGCATGTCCTAAGGGCATGAGTGTTTGGAGATTTGTGTTCTCCATAATCGCTATTAATTTGTATTTTTGCTGTCACACCACACAGATGACATGTGGGTAATTAGCAGCAAATTAAGAGGGTATTTATCATGGAGATTGCAATCAATTAATTAAAACCAATAATCTGGATATGCGCAAATTGGCATTTGGTATACAATGTAATTGTTGAAGCGCATGCATGGAAAACCAGGGACAATTTGAGATCCAATTTGTTATCGGTGAGGAAAGTGCACTCTTAAAAACCTCTTAAAAAGTGTCAGATCTCACAGCTGCGTAATATGCCCCGTTTTATTATGCATATAATAAAAATAATATATGATGTAATAGCTTATACATATATTATATAAAGTATAAATGTGATACTTGTATATTTTACTGCTGATTACTGTGTAGAGTTTGTGTTGTGTAGTGTGTGTAGATATACACAGTTGAAGAATTATTAGCCCCCCCCCCCTTATTTTTACCCCCCCTGTAAATTTTTTTCCCCAATTTCTGTTTAACGGAGAGATTTTTTGATGACCGCAAATAACATTTGACTAGATATTTTTCAAGACACTTCTTTACAGCTTTAAGTGACATTTAAAGGCTTAATTAGGGTAATTAACTAGGCAGGTTAGGGTAATTAGGCAAGTTATTGTGTAACGATGGTTTGTTCTGTAGACTATCGAAAAAATATATATATTAAAGAAGCTAATAATTTTGACCTTAAAATGGTTTTAAAAAAATGCAAAAACTGCTTTTATTCTAGCTGAAATAAAACAAATAAGACTTTCTCCAAAAGAAAAAATATTATCAGACATGCTGTGAAAATTTCCTTGCTCTTTTAAACATTATTTGGGAAATAATATTTTTTTGGGGCTACATTATTTGGGCTAATAGTTTTGACTTTAACTGTATACATATATAATTTTATCTATCTATCTATCTATGAAAATGAATATATATATATATATATATATATATATATATATATATATCACACGAGTAGCAGTGCGACATGGCTTATATAGGCACTGATGGGAGGTGTTCGTTGGCTTGAGTGACTTAGTGCCCCACCAGTGCCGATATACAACCATATTGCACTGCTACAAGTGTGATATTGCGTTTATACAACAGTTTAACAGCATAATCGGGTGTATAAAAACAAAATCAAACACAGAGTCTAAAAAGCATTTTGTGTGAGAAACTGTACTAGAAGTTACACGGCTGTACGGAATAAATGAATGAAGATTAAATGGTTTTGATCTTTGGTTTTATTCTATAATACTGGACTTTTGAGAGCGTTTAAACAAGTGTGAACATGGTAATGCCTGTCTGAGAAAAGGTATAAAGTGTGTAGTGAGGGGTTTTACAGTCTTAAAACATCTATAATACTTTAGGGATTTCACCTAATGCTGGTTATTTTTAGAAAGTAACTCTCGCAAATAACGAGGGACCACTGTATATATAAATATGTGTATATATAAATATAAGACTTTTATATATAGAAGTGTAACATTTCTATTTCATTTTTACACTTCATTACTTTCTGTGTACGTTTGTGCAATATTGTATATTCTGAGAATTTTAAGTAATTATACTCCTAGCATTAGAAATTAGAAGGACTTAAAAAATTGTAGCATTATACTCATATAATACTACATATATACATACATACATGTATAACATACAAAACATTAAAAATACACAACAAAAAAATTCAGTGTACATTTAACTCAATTTGAGTTTAACGTAACACTGACTCCCTCTATTTTGGAGTTAAAATAACACTTTCTAAAGTGTGAAATTTGTACATTACTCAGAGTTCATTTTAACACAGTAAGAGTTTATTCTTACATCAAACTGGAGTGTGTGTTACCCTTCAAAGTGTTAATATATTACCTTTTTCCTATATTATCAATTGGTGTGTGTGACAGATAACAGTGATCAAATATGTTGAAAATAGTTTTGATTTATTAAATGTTCATCAATCTTTTGAGAAATAATTTGAATACATTCAACTCTTTGCATTTTAAAATGCAACAAGACGTTTCAGGCCAAGTAAAACATACTGGTTTGACCACTGTTTGTTCAAAAGAACCGGTTCGAGTAAAAAAAACTGAATTTCCCATCACTAGTAGAAATACACATCATATTGGGTTAAAAGTTTAACACTGAAAAAATAAAGTCTTAAATTATACGCTCTTTCACCGTCGTGGAATTAAAATGTAGTCTGGTTTTAACACTGAACAGCACCAAAAAAAATCCCACTGTATAACACTGGAATTTTTGGTGTGTAGAGTGTTATTACATAAAATGTCAGTTTTAAAGAAAAAATGTAAAATAATTGACAAAGTATTAGTTTTCAGCTAATGTCAGTTATGCCTGTACATACAATGTTTATGGTTTTATTTTGTTGTCTACTGTAATACTAAGAGTTGGTTTGGACCTGTGCATCCCAACTCAAAACTGAGCTAAAAACTGAATGTATTTATAGCCTTTATACATATACACAATCCTTAATTTATATCCTCTAATTGCAGGGGAAATCTCCCGATTTTCCGGGTCAGCATGGGCGAGGGCTGTTTCTATTATTCATTAAAGAGATCTTCGGTTGCTGGTGGCCCTAATCTACCTGCGGCCCAGCGGCGCAGTGATAAGCGTCAGGTTACCTGCCAGGCCGAGGCACAGGCGGTTCAAAAGTCACACTGACAGATGTCCGTATCGCTGTTATGCAAACCTGTACAGCACGATTCCTTGTTTAGCTAAGCGGCCCATAAGTAATTCATTGTATTTAGCGAGAAGCAGCATCTGTTCGGCAGCCCCTGCAAGGAAACCCCGAGAACCTGGCAGAAGGTGCAGCATTTCCAGGTATAACAGTGCTAAATAATTAGCTAATGATCTCAGCGATGGAGATTGTACATAGATTTCATGTGACATCACATTTATTGGACCGAATAGAGATATGTCGTATGTTTGATGATAACATGGCTGAATTATGTTACATTGCATTTTAGGGTTAGCATGCTATTTAGAGCCAGATCAGTCTCAAAAATAATACATTTCCAAAATATAATTTATACATCCACAACACAATTCACATTTACAAAATCTAATTCATAAATGTGATTCATAAACGCATAAATCCAATTCGTAAATTCAAAATGTGATTCATAAATGCATAAATCCAATTCGTAAATTAAAAACATGATTCAAAAATACACAAATCCAATTTGTAAATTCAAAAGCAAATCATAAATGCACAAATTTAATTTGTAAATTCAAATCGTGATTCATAAATACACAAATCCAATTTGTAAATTCAAAACGCAATTCATAAAT
>CAIGQZ010033231.1:9028617-9039164 GCA_903798205.1 Danio tinwini
ATTTGTAAATTCAAAACGCAATTCATAAATACACAAATCCAATTAATTAATACACAAATCCAATTCGTAAATTCATAAAGTCGATTCATGAAGACACAAATCCAACTCGTAAATTTAAAACGCGATTCATAAATGCATAAATCCAATTCGTAAATTCAAAACGCGATTCAGAAATACACAAATCCAATTTGTAAATTAAAAACATAATTCATAAATACACAAATCCAATTCATAAATTCAAAACGCAATTCATAAATACACAAATCCAATTCATAAATTCAAAACACGATTCATAAATACACAAATCCAATTTGTAAATTCAAAACACGATTCATAAATACACAATCCAATTAATTTGGTGAATTGTGTGTTAAATTTATGAATTGTGTTTTGAATTTACAAATTGGATTTTGTAAATGTGAACTGTGCTGTGCATGTATAAATTTTATTTTGTGAATGTATTTTTGAGACTGATCTGGCTCCATAATGCTAAACTACTTTTTGTAGTGAATAATAGTATAAGAGATGCGCTGAGAGTTTGCTAATCAACCAATTAGGTTGTTTGTTCCCTATTGAGCCACTTTTCCATTGCGCATTATGGTTCGGCCGCTTTAGGTAACTTCAGTTCGGTTTGTATTTCCACTGCAGTTTAGTACTGCTTAAAGTGGGTGGGGTTATCGCTATAGTTGCACTAATGTCGTAATCATCGTAAACCCATCATAAAAAACTGTGAGACACAAACCAACCCACACCACAGAGGCAATGGATACTACCGATAGAATAGTATTCTTGAGCAGTGGCTGCTGCTGACTATGTAAATATAGCTGGTTTGGTGTCCCAGTGTGTAGACATCACGTTTTGTTAATAGTATGGCTTGCTAGGAACCTTACATAGTTTTTGGTACTAAATAAAACTACCAGGTAGGAATAGAACGCAATGGAAAAGCGCCCAAAAGTGAGCCATACTGAACCGAAACACGTCAGACCACGCAGTTTTTTTATAGTAACAGTTTTAATGTTTAAAACTTCTTTAAACTTTTTTAAAGTTTAAACAGTTTTAAAGTTAAGCGCCCTCTAGCGAATGTACGTGTGTCATCATAAAATTATGTATGACCAATTTGTTTATACAATGGATTTGGATTTTCCAGACAGTTCTTGCCCACTATTTTTCCTATTTGAAATTCACAAAAATTATATTAATGCAATCTCACGGTCTTCGGAACTTTGTGATTTAGTGTCTAATCCATATTAATATAAGTACACTTGCTCATTGCCCAATCAGGGGAGGGGCGGTGGGGGGATGGTGGTTTAGGTTTTGGTGACATGCCTTTCTTTAAAAATTTTCATACCAATTAAATTGTAAAAATTTGTACAAATAGCCACTTTTCAGACAATACGTAAAATTGTATTTTGTTGTGCTACTACTAACAAAATGTTCTAACAAGTAGTAGCTCACAATCTAGTAGTAGATTCACAATTTTAAGCTTTAGGGATTTCTTATTTGCGGTTGGGGCACTAATTTAGTAAATACTTTTTGTTTGTGTTTCAGGAAATATAACTTCCTCTGTGTTCACTTCATCACAGATTGTCTTTACAGGTGATCGCTGTCTAACCAAGTTATATTTCATTACCATAAAGCGGACCAAATTTCATCTCTCCTCGACAGCCACAATGCCACAAGTTTTTTTGAATGGTATAGTTTCACTTTGTTTTACTAAATCTTCAAGTGCAGTTAAATATTTTTAACTACACATGCAAACAGACGATGCATACACAAATTGTAGCTCAAAGCTTTACTATTTTGTTTGCAATCAAACTGTTAAACAGTGCCTGACTACACTAACACGGCTATTTTCAAAACTGCACTTTTTTTCTACACGGTTTGTCCACACGAAAACCGAGTATCGGGCGACTGAAACTGAAACTTTCTAAAAAATGTGGTTGTGTGTACACTACATCGGAGTCTTTGTCTCATGACGTCAATGTACAGGCTGTTTTTGCCTTTCTAATTGGCCAAAATGGCTGGGATCTTACCAAACGCGGAACTCGCGAATGAGGCAAATTTAGCTGGTTCGTGGCCAACATATCGCATATTCCACGTTGTTCGATCGCGGGACGGTAATCAGCCTCTGTTTTCATGTTTGCATTGACTTGTATGCTATTTACTCGTGAATTATACTTAAGATTGGCAATCAAACTGTTGACCAGTCCCTGACCACCTGTCCACATGAACACGGCTATTTTCAAAACGCAATTTTTTTCTAAACGATTTCCCAGTTTGTCCACAAGAAAACGCAATATCGGGTGACTGAAAATTGAAACTTTCTAAAAAAAAAAAAAAAGTGTAGTTGTATGGACACTACAACCGGAGTTGTCTCATGACGTCAATATGTGCGCTGTTTTCTCCTTTCTGATTGGCCAAAACAGCAGGGATCATACCAAATGCGGAAAACGCAAATGAGGCAAATTTAGCTTGATTATGGCAAACATATAGCATATTCCACATTGTTTGATCGCGGGACGGAAATCAGCCTCTGTTCTCACGTTTGCATTGACTTGTATGCAAATTTCCTCACAAATTAATTCCCTGTTTCTTGTGAAGTCTGCATAAAAGTGTCATTATCTCTGTCTAGGGATTTACATATCTAAACCCCTAGACAGAGTAGGGGTAAGTATGGCATTTAAGTATGACTTTTGCTTAATCAACATGAAAAAAGTAAGGTAAATTCTTGTATTGTCTTAATTGTGTTAATATTGGAATATTGCTGTCCATGTAAACACATTGACTGTTGCTTTTCATTAGTGGTGTGCTAATTTTGTGTTTGACATCTTTCTGATCACCAAGGTTAGGTTTGGCAAAGTTAATAAATGCAGATCACAACCAATAAAAGAATTTGTTTAGATGTGCTGCATGTGCTTTACCATTTAGGACACAAAAATGTCAGCGCACACAGCGGAAGTGACGTTGTTGGTATCCATGAATTTGCTCAGCATTCATATATGGGAGGATTTTGCAAACTCTGGTGCCCGTGCATCAAGTCTGGCAAGAAAAGTATAAAGTCCTCTGGGGAACATGGGTGGAGAGAACCACAAGCAGCTCGACAAGTTCTTCTGACACTAATGTTTCCTTCACTGGCACTAATAATAGAAAAGTGCCCATCAATTTCCTTTCACCTGTGATCCCCAAGTGGCAGAAATTGCCGTTGCACAATGATGGCCGGCTTTTCGGCGCAGGCGTGATGTGGCGCCCAGGCTTCCCTGCTGAGATCCCCCTTAGCTTTCTTAAGGGGTGAGAGGGTAATTCTGCCTGAGTGTGGTTTCTGCACTTGACCTCTCTTTGCCTCCCTTTAAAGAGCGTGTTTTGATGAAATGGTGAAATCATTTCTATCCAAACTTCTGGTCCATCTCTTCTGACCTGAAGTGAGCGGCGTGTCCTCCCTGAAAGGCGGCAGATATTGTCCTGCTTGCTCTTCCACTCTGGCCCCCGGAGCCCCTTAAAAGCTGGAGATTTGCGATCCATACAAGCAAAAAAACAAGAAAACAGGGCTGGCGAAGCAATCAGCGCGGGATAAGGAGAGTGGCCACAATTACAGAAATGCGAGACAAAAGCCATTTTAAGGCACTCGCCTGGAACATTTTCACCTTCATCTGGTGCAATTCTTTCCCACCTTATTCTTCTCTTCGAGTGACCAGTATTCAGTGTCTTGTGGGATACGACATAGTGGCATTATTGCGGTATATAAACCTATAGTTTAAGAAACAAATATTCAAAAAGTATGTTTTTTACAACGATGGCGTGGAAGAACCATTTTGGGTTCTGCAAAGAATATCAAGTCAAGTCGAGCTTTATTATCATTCCACTACATATGTGGACATACAGTGAAACGAAATGTCATGTCTCGCAGTACAATGGTGCTACTATATAGATTATTCGTAAATACAAACACAACACTGGACATAAGAGCTATTTAAAAAAAAAACTATGCATAACTAACATATACTATCAAATAAAATACTTAATCTATACACAAGACAGGCTATACAAGTACTTTTACATGATATTTGGAATATTTAGAAGCTTTGGAATATTTGAAATACATGATATTTGGAAGCTTTGAAAAGTGTAAACGTTTCATTGATATAGAAATTTCAAAACTTTCCAAATGTTTTTGGAGAGTTTTCTACTCCAAATAATTAAAGTTCTTTAGAAACTTATAACCTTTTTAACACAAAAGAACCTTTGTAGTGGAAAAAGCTTTTTTTGTGTTAATAAAATGTTTTTCATGCTAAGATTTTTCTTCCATGACAGCACTGTGAAAATCCATTTTTATACTTTCATTTTAAGAGTTCATTTAAGAGTTGAAGAGCCATCTAGACCCTTTCCAACAGTACTTAAAATACTTTTCTTGTTAGTATAATCTGGAAAAAATGTTTTCACTGACGTACCATGTGCGCAATGAAAAAGTTTTATGGATATTAGAGATTCTTCATAGAACCTCAAGCAAATCTTGCAGGATTTGATGTTGTTATTGCCGTATATAAATCTACATTATGCTGTATATAAATTATTCTTCTGGCATTACTGTGAAAAACCATTTGGAAAGGAGTGTATAATATTTTTGGTTTTCCAAATAACCATTATTTCCTTATAGCTTAAAGAACATTTAATTAATTTAAAGAACCTATAAAGAACTGGTACAGTGGAAAAGTTACAAGGAACTTAAAGGTTTGTTATGCAAACAAGGAACCTCAGATCTTGCTTGAGGCAATCAATGATGATGCAGTATATCAATCTACACGCTAAAAAAAAGGTTTCAAAAGTGGGTTTTTATAATAATTACAGTGAATAAGCCTTTTGAGCTCCACAAAGGACATTCAAATGAATAGTTCCTAAAATGGCATATAGTTTCTTAGCCACTGTTATATTTTTAACTATAAAGAACATTTTGTACAATAGAACAGATCGTAGATGTTAAAAGTTCTTCTTAAACCCACACAGGTTACCAAATTCAAGAGACTGTAAAAGTGTATAACAACAACAATTTTGGTTTTCTACAACAACCTGTCAGTAAACAGTTCTTAACAGTGTTAGTGAAAAGAAGCAACCTTCTTTTGTGGGACGTTAAAGGTTCTTCATAAAACCATTGATGCAAATAAAGAACCTTTATCTTAAAATCTAGACCATAAAGAATCAATACCTATTGCTCTTGTTGCCAACAAACAGTCGCTCATATTCTTCTTTTTTTTCAAAAGACTGAAGGCATAAGAAAGGTGCACATGGGCATATTTGCTGAAAGGGAAATATGACAAGGAGTAAACAAACTTAAAATCGGGAAAAATCTGTGGTGGAGATGAAACAGCGGGTGTTGAAAACACTCCTGATTTGCATGCCCCGCAGTCTCCGGCTCTCACCGAGGACTGATGTACAAGGAGATGTGAGCACTCTTTACACGTAGTCCCATGACACGCCATACACGCTCATTATGAACCCAACTATGCCTGTCCAGAATGTTTCCCTCCCCCATAACACACACACACACACACACACACACACGTGCGCACGCATATCACACACAAGGCTTCTTGCATGCACACTCATCCACAAAAGAAAGATCGGCATCCTGCACTTGTCCTTTACCCTTCATCCTTTGTTTGGCTCTGAGAGGTTTCCAGGGAAACCAGAATTAGAATTTGCCTGATACTTAAAGACGAGGCTGAAATGTGTTGTATTGCATCTGCAGTCCGTAATGCATGTAAACAACTAAATTTTTGATGTTAAAAGGGCTTGTTTAATATTATTTTTTTTTAAATGCATCTTTATTGCATACAAAAAAGTGCATAGATAACCTCCTCAGTTAGCATTTTAGGCGATCTTTCATGCATTCAATAAATCTGTTATTTTAAAAAAATGGCAGTTTTATAAGATGCAACACATTAAGGAACATATCTGAAATCTAGCATGAGATAAAAACTGCCAGTCTGTGGCCACATTGATTGGACTGGCAAGGCTGCAGAGAAGGGTTGGCTTCGGTAGGAAACAATGTTTCTAAGCAACAGCATCCTGTCAGCTGATCAGCACAGCCAATTGAATGCAGCCATGTATTCTGGTAAGCCAATGAGCAAGCACTCAGCTTTATTTCTATCTGTGAGGGTTTAGTGTTAGGAGAATATATTTACACACACTGACCAAGCAGACGGCAGGCAGATCTGTGTTATTCTGTTTGCTCCACAAAGGCCTTTTCACTGAACATGACTTGAAAAGTCTGTGATAATGCTTCAGTTTAGGTTTCATTTGAAATTAAGCATGCAACTTGTTGATCTAGAGAAATGTTAAACATTTAGATATGTAGTGATTCTTAATTATTATTAGATATTATTTAGAATTTCCTGCAAAATAATTGCTGTTTTTCTTTCTTTTCAGCAAATCTTGCCTTATTTTGCCTGGAGATACACACGCATAAAAGTCACGATGATCAAACGGACATAAATGGATCAGGAAAAAAAGGAATTGTGACTTGAAAAAACAAATTATGGGGAAAAAAAAGTTTGAAGGAAGCTACAATTACAGCAACATTCCATTATGTTGCTGAGTACCAACTACATTGAGAAGGTAAAAGCTTCTTTTTAAATGTCAAACACAGCCTCTATGCAACGTAGATTTCCAGAAATGTAAAAAGAAGAAAAAAAAAAAGCATCTCCGCTGCTTCTGCGCAAAAAGCAACCTTTTAAAACCGATTTTTCCAATTACGGCTAGCACGCAATAACTTCATAATTAAGGCTATATGCCACCAGTTTGAGTGTACTTTTGAGTTTCCACTGGCCTGGCCATTTTCAAGGCTGGAATCTGCTCTAAAAGTTTCATTAGTGCAGAATTTGCGATATCCTGGTGCTCTTTGTTTTGCTTCTTCGTCATTAGGCCCTCATATCGGTCTAAAAACCAGCCTTAAGGACCCTCCATCTTCCACTCGGGCTCTGGATGCAGAGGAAATGAATCTTCCTCGTGCATTTTGCCGGAGGGTGGGGGGGGTGCAAAACCAAAAAACAAAACCTAAAAGGGAAGATGATGACCCTTGACAAAGAGAAAAGAGCCGAATGAATGACCATTATTTGGAAAAAATCTCAAATGCAAACCCTATACCATAATGTTATATCTGCCATGTTTTTGGCCCCTAAGCGAAGCGCTTTGGCCCATGGGTAGAAAGTGCACTCAGAACGCCGGCACGTAGCATTTGGAGAGCTCTAATGTTCTTTTTCCATGTTTTTCCACTGGAATACCTTTCATGCTCACAACCTGCCATTACTGAAGATTACAACTTATATAATCTACCAACTGGGTCTCTACATACTTGGGTCGAGGATAATTGGGTACAAATCCATTATCATACTCTCAAGGCCAAGCATACAGGTTTTCTTCTGCGCTCGGTTCTTTCTTTTTCAATTTTTCAACCCTTGTAATCCATTTTGAAGAAAGAACAGTAAATGAATTTGGGCAAATTAGACTTTATCTCATGTTCCCTTTTTGGAGTGCCACATCTGAACTGCTGCAGGTAAGGTTCAAATTTTGCATGAAGATATGCATGAACAAATTAAACAAATTGGAGAAACGCTTCTAATTGCTGTTTCTATTATTACAGTTATTATTAATACTTTTGCATTCATTTATAAAAAATTCAATCATTAAAAAATATAGCATATTAATGTTATGATGCTAAGTTTAATTTAAATACTAATGTTAGTAGTACTACTAATAAACAATAATGTATTTCAGTAAACAAATAATAAAAATAATTATTATTATTTTATTATTTGTTTATATATTTTTATTTTATAATTATGTAGCTAACATTTATGGTACTTCTATGCATTTATATGTTAAACTAGAGCTTATGTATACATACATAGGTACACCTGTCCAACTGCTTGTTAATGCAAATTTCGAATTAGCCAATCACATGGCAGCAACTCAATGCCTTTAGGCATGTAGACATGGTCAAGACGATCTGCTGCAGTTCAAACCGAGCATCAGAATGGAGAAGAAAGGTGATTTAAGTGACTTTAAACGTAGCAGGGTTATTGGTGCCAGACGGGCTGGTCTGAGTATTTTAGAAACTGCTGATCTACTGGGATTTTTACGCACAACTATCTCTAGGGTTTACAGAGAATGCTCAGAAAAAGAGAAAATATCTATTGAGCAACAGTTCGCACAGGCTCACCAAAATTAGACAATCGAAGATTGGAAAAACGTTGCCTGGTCTGATGAGTCTCGATTTCTGCCACGACATTCAGATGGTAGGGTCAGAATTTGGCTTCAACAACATGAAAGCATGGATCCATCATGCCTTGTATCAACGATTCAGGCTGGTGGTGGTGGTCTAATAGTGTGGGGGATATTTTCTTGGCACACTTTGGGCCTATTAGAACTAATTGAGCATCGTGTCAACGCCACAGCCTACCTGAGTATTGTTGCTGACCATGTGCATCCTTTTAAGACCACAGTGTACCCATCTTCTGGTGGCTACTTCCAGCAGGATAACGAGCCATGTCATAAAATGTAAATCATCTCAGTTTTTTTTTACATGACAATGAGTTTACTGTACTTAAATGGCCTCCACAGTCACCAGAACTCAATCCAATAGAGCACCTTTGGGATGTGGTGGAACGGGAGATTCACATCATGGATGTTCAGCTGATAAATCTGCAGCAACTGCATAATGCTATCATGTCATATGGACCAAAATCTCTTGAGGAATCTTTCCAGTAAAAAAAAATAAAAATCTGAAAAAATATAGCTTAAAGGGTCTAATAATTTTGTCCTTAAAATGGTGTTTAAATTTTTTTTACTTTTATCCTAACCAAATAAAAACAAATAAGACTTTCTCCAGAAGAAAAAATATTATCAGACATACTGTGAAAATTTCCTTGCTCTGTTGAACAACATTTGGGAAATCTTTTAAAAAGAAAAAAAAATTAAGGGGGGTTAATACTTCTGACTTCAACTGCATATATACTGTAAATATATAGTCAGCAACATCAGCAAGGATCCAACCCATTCAGTATACAGATTGTTTGTCCCTTCCATCGGCAACAGATACAAAACAATTAGGGCACAAACTGACAGACTGAGGAATAGTTTCTTTCCAAGAGCAGTAGCCTGTATTTCCCCCTAATACACACAGACACACACTCACACACATAGGTGCTAAGGAACTAAAGGTGAGAAAAATTCATGACCCATGCACTTGACTCCACTATTACTGCACTAGGACTATGCTACTATTTAACTATACAGTTAAATCTTGTGATCAGTATTTTTTTATTTTTGTTTATTGGTGATATTTTTGTTTATTTGTTCTATATTTCTTATTGCTGCTGGTGTCTAAGAGCTACCAAACTAATTTTGTTTTATGATATTACAATGACAATAAAGTGTTAGAAAACCTCAATATTTGTATTTTACAAAAATCTATTTTCATATATATATAGTCATGGTCTGTAGTAATTAAAGTGATAAACTCAACATGGCAATCACAAGATTTCTTATAAAGGAAATATATTAATTTAGATTCTTAATTTTCTACATAGTTGGTCATTTTTAACATTGAAGTTCAATTTGTGGAATGAAAGTTAAAAAAACCCTCACCATAATAATTTGTAATAACCAGAAAAGCACCTCCATTAGTGGTGTTCTGTAAAGATTTATTGACCTCTGTCCTAATCATCGCGGAACTACACCTGCCAATTGACATTTAAAAATGGTTTGTTAATATCATAATTTTAAACATTTTTTTCTGGAAGACAAGCATGCCGTCTATTGAATACGGAATTAAAAGTGTATTTACAAGTCCAAATGCTCCATAAAACGTGGAAGTGAAAAGGCATTTTGAGTGTTCGTCATTTTTTTCTATGGCAGAAAGGCAAGACAAAAGAGTGAGATGACCTCATCTGTCACTGCTTTGCCTTTTCGGTGTACTCTGCTAATGGGTGCATAAATGGGAAGTGCTTTGTCCCTAATTATCAGTTCTAAATTTCCCTTTTGTTAGACCTCTCGCCAACCAAACCCCGACCAAGAAATTTCTTCTACCTGAAAAGTAACAAATTCAGATGATTTTTATGTGCCTTGTTCAAATCACTCTGATGCTGATGCTGGCCTTATATACTGGCAAAACTTAAGTTTTTTATGTAAAACATGGTGAATAATAATAAATAAAGGTATTTAAAGCTTCTTTATACAGTTTACAATAGGGGAGTAAAAGACGTTGAGACTAAAAGCCTTCTTCATTGTGTCTATTCATTGCTCATTAGGTAATCTTATACTCAATTGTGAGTCTATTATTAAGCTGCTGCCATGTATTTTTCTGATTAACTTCTGACTGAATGCTCCATCTTTTCTAACGGATAAGTCTTTTGGTTTTTATTAAAAATCCTTAGATCTTTATTAAGTATATCAGTATTAAGTGTTATATTACAGTATCTATCTATCTATCTATCTATCTATCTATCTATCTATCTATCTATCTATCTATCTATCTATCTATCTATCTATCTATC
>CAIGQZ010033231.1:9039174-9053775 GCA_903798205.1 Danio tinwini
ATCTATCTATCTATCTATCTATCTATCTATCTATCTATCTATCTATCCTAATAACATGATCAAGTTAACAATGTGATGAGCATGCTACATGAAAGAAACTACATGCTACATGTTTTTCCTTACAAATATTAAACACAGTTTTGTTTTAATTAAACCATGGTAATCACAACTAAATCATGGTTTTTGACACAGTAATACTTGTTTGACCATAGTATTTGAATTAAAACTGTGGTTACAGAAATGGTAATCAGTGTGGTAGTGATAACGTTAGAATAATTAATGCCAATAGTATTAAACATGCAATTATAACATGATATACACGTCAAAGACATCCCAGAAACCATGGTATTTAATGTTATGTTATATTAATGCAATGTGCCAAACATGCTAGCAATATCTTAAAACTTAGCTTTTAAATGAATGCCACAAAACTGCTCGTTAACAACGAACATGCTAAGTCATGCTAGCATGGTGCAGCATACTAAATTTGGAAACACGTTGCTAAAAAATGTTATTCATGCTAAATCTTTTTTGTCATTATATGATATCTTCAACGGAGTTAGCCCTTAAATCTTTAAGCATAAACTTAAAAAACTTAAGCTAAGATTAAAGATTGTCATCAGACTTATCTGCTGCTATGTTAACAATCAAAAAACAACTGTAAAAAACACAATACTAAAACATGTCTGAGTTTTTCTAACTTAGAAACAAAGGTTTTAAAACAGTGGTTTTCACAGCAGTGCCAATATTTTTTTAAGCATGCTAGTTTTTTTCTTCAGCAAGATTTCTGAGAAGTAAATTCTGGTTGTTTTCTGACAAGTTCCAATAAATTACAACCATCCTAAACCATGTGTGAAGGGATTTGAAGTGATTAGAGCATGCTAATCTTCCAGCCTGTCCAACGAAAAGAACTTAGCCATACAGTCAGCTAAAAGACCATGTTAGGAGCTAGCAAACCAGTTTGTTTTTCACAATACTTATAAAAATGTACTATAGTTTTACTAACTAAAACAATAGCAACATCAAAACATAGTTAAGTCATGTTGGAATCATCACAAATCCAACATAGTTTTGCTACATTAATCTTGGTATTTGCAATATATGGGTATACAGATAGTAAACAGTCTGGTCAAATATGCGTACTTTGCTTTTACTAGAATAAAATCTGTATTAAATTTTGATAATGGAAGCGTGTCCTTACAAGACCAGACTTAATAGCAACGTAGTGGACTATGGACTACATATTAACGCAGATATACAAATTTAAAGTTACTTTTAGCAAGTTATTAAACGATTTGTCAATTTAGATCGTTTACCTCAGATGTGTAGTTGCGCTGTTTCGCCGCTGCTGAAGGGGGCGCTCTGACACTCTGTGCGCCTCAAGTTCACTGTTTATCGGCAGAGCCTGTTACTTCTTCCGGCGGCGAGACAGCGGGCAGGCATCTAAACTTATTTACGCTCAAGAATAAACTTTGAAACAGTGCTCAACCTCCATTTTCAAACGTTTTCGCTCTTATGATTTGTTTAATGCGGGTGTATGTTGTTTCTTAGCCCTGCGTGTGCTGACAGAGAGTTGAGCTGCACAGATTTTTAACATGAGAGAGATTTAAATGAACATGCAGGTAAGATGTCAATAAATGACCCAAAATCGTATCTTTTGATGTTTATATCGATGTTTAAATTGTAATTCATTTTAAGAACGAGCTTAATTTAATAGTTTCGATGTTAGAATTAAATAGAAGGAACAGGGAGTATATTTATGTTATCTGTTTGTCTATTATATAAAGTATTACTTAAAGCTGTTATGTAGGGAGGGAGCTTGCGTTTAATAACTTTACTATTTATTTTCTCATTTGCAGTGGTGAAGGCTTTGCATTTATTAACTTGATTATTGTAATCTTGCCCAATACTAATTTAATTTCTCTTATCATTTATGTTATCCTGGCTGCTTTTTTATTTCGTAGGGTGGTCTGTTGTGCATTTAATAACTTGATTAATTTGTCATTTGCAGCTGTAAAGCCATTATTATGGTTCGCGGTCTGCCTGCAGTTTGTTTTTGTTTTATTTGTTTTAAGTATTAGGGTACATGCATCTGTAGGGAGCTCTGCTTTTACTATGGAGTCTAATTTACACCACATGATTAAAACAAGTTGATTTAACTTATGTTTATGTTATGCAATGCTGTCTTTTTCCCCAATTTTTGTTGTTATGTAAACACATTTTCAATTTGGTTGGAATTTCGAGATGTAAAACTTCCTTCTTTAGTTTTAATTTTCTTTAATTTGCCTTTCTTTGAACTTTTTCTTTTATCTTTTCTTTTTTTATCATCCTTTCTATTACATTTCTCTTCCTTTCTTTATTTCCTCTCTTTTCTTGGATGGTCCCATTGACATTAACAAAAACCTCTTCTTCCATGGTGTCTAGGCTTTGTATTTGAAAATTCTGTATTTGCATTTGTAAGCTCATATTTATAAGCTGTAAACTCGGCGTTGCTGTTCGTTACAGTTTTGGTAATTAAATATATTTGTAAATTTTGAACTGTCAATTTTATTTTTTAATTTTTTAGAAAATTTGAAAAAAGTTTTAGAATTGCAATTTTGAAAATTCAATATTTACACTCTTAATTTTAAGATTTGTAATTATGGGATTACAAGTTGCTAGGAAAATTGAGAATTTCAAAATTACTACTTGTAAGTTCTCATATTTGCCTCACAATTCTGTCACTTTTTCAGAATTTCTCTGAAATAAAATCAGAATTGCTGAAAAAAGAACAGAATTATTAGATAAAGTTGCAACTGAGCATTAAATCAAATTAGCATTGTTTCTTTTGGTTTGTGCAGTTCAGGGGCCTGTTTCATTAAGGAGATTAAGTAAAAACTCAGAGTATTTTAACCCTGAAATGAGAGAAACTCTGGGTTTTTCGTTTTTAAAGTGACAGGTTTGTCAAACTCGAGAATGCAGGGTAAGTCAAGCCTGTTTCTGAAAGAGAGGTAACTTTAACTCAGAGTCAGTTACAGTGGTAACTTACTCTGTGAACCTAACCTGGTCAGGAGCAGGTTTATTCTCTAAACTCCGAGTTTCTGTCGGTCTCCTCCCCTTTTTTAAAGATGAAGCAGTATTTCTTGCCTTAGCCTTACGTTTTCATCCACCTATTTTAATGCTCATTTTGGATATGCACATAAAAACAATTGATGGAAACGTCATGATGCACATAACTTTTGAAAATATGCATAAAAAGCATGCGCATAATAATAGAGTAGGATAAACTTTTATTCCATAAGAAAAGATGCGCATATACTGCGATGAAAACACTTTTACTGAACAAATTACTACATTTCAGTCACACAAAAAACAAAATCATGTATGAGAATGTTTTGTCCCTTTTTTAAATGATAATTTGCTTAAATTCACTGACCTTGGACATGTACTTTAACTAGATTAATGGGATTATGATTTGTTCTAAAAACAATTTTTTAGTTCTGCTTACATACTAAATGCCATATCAGCCTCTATCACCTGATTACTAAGGCACACAAGTGCACTTTTACATCTATTAAAACTGATCAACGTGTATAAAAGTGGGAACGTGTGTAAAGTTTTTATAAACGTCACACATTACATTACTTTTTTATTATACTTAAATATTTAATCTCTTTAGATGTAAAATTACGTATTAACTTGAGCAGCTATGTTTTCACATGCCAACTGTCTCTGTCTCACTGATGCAGTGGTGTTGCTTTTTTAAATATATAGTCATATTTGCTATAACTTTGCATGAGCACATCAAGTTTAGCTGGTGAACTAATAATATCTGTGCTCCATTGATAATGCTTTTTTATAGTCGCATTGTTCACGCTTAACTCTGAGTTGGTCTACTCAAAGTCGATTGACCCAACCCAAATCAGCTATTCTGAAATTGAAAACTCTTGAGTTTTTAATCTCTTGGTAAATCAACTTAGAGTTCAAGTTTAAACTCAAGTTCAAGTTGTATACTGTAAACTTGCATACTTTTTTGGTCACACCCATAACATATGTTTTTTTTCCTCATATAAAATATACAAAGATGTTTACAGATTGATATTTTTCTGATCCCATAACTCTGTGCTTAGTTGTTTTGGAAAATATTAACAGATGCTCAATATAATGTTAACATATACTTTCTCTGTGAATTTATAATTTAAGTTTTTACTCCAAATGTCACATCCATGATGCTGGAATTGCTCAATTACCTCTTTTTTTCCTTATAGGAGAAATGAGCTTCCATATCTGTCAGCTTGCCAATTATCACATTAACAACTTTATTTATTTCAATTCAAGTTTACTCGTGTAGCACTTTTCATAATTATCCTTTCAAAACAGCTTCACAAAAGGTGCACATCATTACATTACAGTAAAAATAAGAAAAGTTAAAAGAGTTGTGTAAAAGGTTGGCAGTATATAAACGTTGTAAACTTGCAGTTATACAGTATACAGTGTCTTTCCAAAAGAAATAATACTTGTACTTTACATGTAGTAATTATATATGGAGCCAGATCAGTCTCAAAAATAAAACATTTACAAAATATAGTTCATACATCTACAGCGCAATTCACATGAACAAAATCCAATTCAAAACACGATTCATAAATACACAAATTAAATACGAAAATTAAAAACATTATTTGAAAATGCACGAATCCAATTTGTAAATTCAAAAGGCGATTTGTAAATACACAAATCCAATTTGTAACTTCAAAACATGATTCATAAATACACATCCAATTCGTAAATTCAAAACATGATTTAAATATACACAAATCCAATTCGTAAACTTAAAACGTGATTCATAAATACACAAATCCAATTCATAAATTCAAAACACAATAATGCACAAATCAAATTTGTAAATTTAAAACAATTTTTAATACACAAATCCAATTTGTAAACTAGAAACACGATTCATAAATACACATCCAATTAATTTAGTGAAAATATTATATATAATATAATTATACATTTATAATGTAGTGTATTTGTGTATCAAGTGTTTGTTGTCTTTTAAGTTGTGGTTGGCATCTTCTCTTCAAACCCTCATATCTTAAAAGTTGTATTTATTTAAATTTATTTGCAGTGGTAAAGCTGTTATTATGGCTGCTCACCACCACCTCCACCACTACCACCACCACCACCACAACACATCAGAAGACGATTTCCCCACTCTTAAACCAAGACGCATCCAAAACCAGAATGTGGTCCACCGGCTAGAAAGGCGTCGGATTTGTTCTGGCCCAGTCGGGGCTCACTGGTACCGCGTGCGCTGCTTCCACCAAAACCTGTTCCCCAACTTCACAGTAGTGAACGTAGAGAAGCCCCCCTGCTTCCTCCGCAAGTTCTCCCCCGACGGACGGTGCTTCATCGCGTTCTCCTCTGATCAAACTTCCTTGGAGATCTACGAATACCAAGGATGCCAAGCTGCCGAAGACCTTCTCCAGGGTCAAGAGGGAGAAACGCTGGCCAACGGAAATGACCAGCGTTCTTTCAACATCAGAGGTCACCTCTTTGAACGCTTTTTCTCTCTACTTCACGTCACCAATGTGGCCTCCAACGGAGAGCACTTGAACAGAGAGTGTAGTCTTTTTACTGATGACTGCCGTTATGTAATCGTCGGCTCGGCTGCTTATTTACCTGAAGAACCTCATCCGCACTTTTTCGAGGTGTATCGAAATAATGAATCGGTGACGCCCAACCCAAGGTCTCCTCTTGAGGACTACTCTCTGCACATCATAGACCTGCACAAGGGACGGCTATGTGATACACGCACCTTTAAGTGTGACAAAATCATCCTGTCGCACAATCAAGGGCTGTACCTGTACAGAAATATTCTGGCGGTGCTTTCTGTGCAGCAACAGACCATACATGTGTTTCAGGTAAGAGTTTAAAAGAATTAGGAGAGACTTAACTAGAAAAGACTTAACTGTGCAAAAAAATCTCCCAGTCTTTTTTTATGCTTTTTAAATACTTTTTATGTGGGTGACTAATTTAAATTTGGCTAGAAGTACCATCACTTGTAGGAACATTGTCATTAGATATATTTTTATATAATGTTTGGGGGTCAAAGATAAATAAGGAAAATGCTACAAATGATTTTTACCCATAAAAACTTGAAATGTTATTTTGGATTAATGTTATAAAATAAAATTTGAATATTAATGTTGTGGATAATTTAGAATAGAATTTTTAGCTTTTAAAAGTAATTTTCTATACTTTTTGGACAAATAAAAATTGCAAAGAAAATGAGAAATATGTATTGTTAGCTTAAATATTAAATATGTTTACTTTCTTTTTTTTTTTACATCTTTCTTGTGAATTGAATAAGCTAAATTGACTGTAGTGTATGTGTGTGAATGCAAGAGTGTATGGGTTTTTCCCAGTGTTGGGTCGCGGCGTGAAGGGCATCCGCTGCGTAACACATATGCTGGATAAGTTGGTGGTTCATTCCGCTGTAGCGACCCCTGATTAATAAAAGGGACTATGCCAAAAAGAAATGAATGTATAAATAAAAATTCTTTCTTGTTGTAGATGTTTGTCAAATACACAGGGGTGAATTTCCCAAACAATGACGTAACTCGCGGCTGAACTATTATTGTAACCACTGCAGAAATGTTCTAACCAACAGGCCCATGTCATATACAGTACAGATTCAATTCAATTCATCTTTATTTGTATAGCGCTTATACAATGTAGATTGTGTCAAAGCTGCTTCACATGGAAGTTTATAGTGAATTGAAACAGTGTCAGTTCAGTTTTCTGTGTTTAAGTTCAGTTTAGTTTAGCTCAGTTCAGTGTGGTTTAATAATCACTACTGAGAGTCCAAACACTGAGGAGCAATTCCATCGATGCGCAGCTCTACAGATCCTGAACCATGCAAGTCAGTGGCGACAGCGGCGAGGAAAAAACTTCACCAGTTGGCGAAAGTGAAGAATTTAAAAAAACCTTGAGAGAAACCAGGCTCAGTTGGGCACGATACATTTCTTATAAATGAAAAGCATTAACGTATGCTATATATATTTTGTTTTTGCAAGCTTTGGAGTAAATTCCGCTTTTAAATAATAGGTCTCCTATAGCTTTTAAAACTGAACTGTGAAAAAATACTTGGAAAACAAATTACACCAAAGAAAGATGATTTTAATGTTTTTTTTTTTAAATCATTCCAAGCTTAAATGTTGGAAGGTTAGAAGGGAATAGGGCATGGGGGATAAATGGAAATAGAACACAGCCAGGAACTATGCTTCTAACTCCGGCTCTAGAGGTGTAGTTGCAAGCATACAAATTTGCGAATGTTTGTTGAAACGATAGATTTGGGCAACACCAAATCAACAAACTGTGTGTAACAACGGAACTTGCAACCTTAGTTGGCTAACGATGGTTTTCGGAAACACACCCCAGATGAGCAGGTGAAAGTATTTAAATACTTGTTATTTTTTATTCTTATCACCCTATTGTAATAAAAAAAAATTGTAACCACTCTATTTTAGACACCTAAATATAAAAAAAAATTATAATATGTGAAAAAATAGATTTTAGTAAAACATATTCCTAAAACATTATTGACTTCATTATCAAATAATTATTTTGGTCTGAGCATGGAGCCCTCATGGGCACCATTAGTTTGAGATTAGCTTTCATCACTTGCATCACTTACCCTTTTATACAAATAAATTGTTTGACATCCCCCCCCCCCCACACACACACCTTTTTATTTTATTATTATTATTTATTTATTTTTATTCCCAGGTTCTGCTGGTTACATTTCCCAAATTTTCATTGCCAATCTTGAGCCAATTGTAATTCTTTGTTTTTGGTTTAATTTGGAATTTCCCCAACCATTGCAGAGCCAGGGGGATCAGAGTGAGCGCTCCAGCTTGGTCCTGCCCTGATCCCCCTTTTTTTAAATAGAAAATTTTATTATTTTATATTCATATATCTTAAAATGAGCAATTTATCATATATATTTAAGATTATACATAAGGTCTTTCCACTTATTTACTATTTGCTTACTTATTCACCCTATTTTATAATTTGTATTTAAATGAATATGTCCTTCCTTCTAACCAGGTGACATCAGAAGGCACCTTCCTGGATGTACGCACCATTGGTCGTTTTTGTTACGAGGATGACCTGCTTACTCTGTCCGCCGTTTACTCCGAGGCCCAAGCTGAAGGCCAGCCTGGCTTCTCCCGCTTGTACAAGGAAAAAACCATCAACTCCTTAAAGCACCGTCTGCTGGTGTACCTGTGGAGGAGAGCAGAGCAGGATGGCAGTGCCACAGCCAAACGCCGATTCTTTCAGTTCTTCGACCAGCTTAGACAGCTGCGCATGTGGAAGATGCAGCTTCTGGACGAGCATCACCTCTTCATCAAGTACACCAGCGAAGACGTGGTGACACTGAGAGTCACAGATCCTTCACAGGTAAAAAAATAAAAATAAAAATAATAATAATAAATGCATGCAATGGAGTAAGAGGAGACTGAATCAGATATGCCTTTGCTGGCGTCATCTCTTAATCTCTGGCAGTGTAAGATATAAGGATTGTTATCCAGTCGTTGTGATTTTTCTATACTGGTGGGATTTGGGTTGCATCATGTTTAGTGTATCAGTTGTGCGTAAACTAATGCTGGGATTTTTATCTGTAATGGTTTTGCCAAAGTTTTATCTTAATCGTAGAATTGTGTTTTTTTGGAATTGAAGTGTTAGTAAACATTACAATTATACCAATTAATGAATCGTCATCATAAAACGTGCAATATTTATTGCATGACGTGAATTAGGGCTGCACAATTTATCGTTTCAGCATCTCTATCATGATGTGATCATTCGCAATAGTCACATTGCGATTATACACAATATTGAGTCTGGATTATAATTGATCATTTTGCAAGTGTTTTTTGAGGCCTATGACTAAGGGTTATAAAAGCATTCAGCCATAAAAAATGTTATTGTTTGTAACTTTGACAAATTAATAACGCTAATTTTTACTGACTCGTTTATAAAACAAATACTATGAAGTCTTTGAAGCATTTTAAAGCCACCAAGATCAGTTTATAAGCTGACATACAAGCAATCCGCTGATAAATCGACTGATCTTTGCAGCTTTAAAAAGCTCCAGTGTCCCTGCACCTGTGAACAGTGGTGAGTTCGATGAACTGATGACCTTTACGGCCAATCACAGTCATTTCTGTTGAGCATGTGAACACAATGGCAAATCAGCAGTGTTTAAAGGGCCATGAACGCCCCCACCCCCCACCCCCCCTCCCTGTCGCAGCAGGGTGTTTTCACACTTCTAGTTTGAAAAAAGTCAGGATAGTTGGTGGGTCCAGCTTTATTTAGGTGGGAATGTCAAAAGAGGGAAGGGTTTGCATAAAAAGGGGAGTTTCATTAACTGAACAACAGCTGATTTTCACACCAGCAACACAAACACAGACGCAGGGGAGAAAGACAGTGACTACGTTTACATGGACATCAGTAATCAAATTATTTGCCTTAATCTGAATCAGACAATAATATGATTAAGGTGTTTACGTGAGTTGCTTTTTGAATGTTCTTTTCGTTCCCGTTTTACATATTAAATTACATAGATCGATTAACGTCATCGCGTCACCATGCTGTCCACATTTTCTGCAGAGTTTCATGTAATTTCGAGTGTTTCATTCTTAATTTATTGACTTTAACTGCAGTTTGGCACTTTCACTTTCATTCAGGAACATTTCATGCATGCCCCCATGACAAACGAGATATTGGATGCGAGTATGAACTGCTGAAAGAGTGTTCTTTTAATGGAATTTGATGCAGCATACCGAGTGGGAGAAAAAAAAAACGTTCCGCATTTCTTGGTAGATGAGGTGACTCGGTAGGTGCAGAGAATAGCATCAAACAGCCGTGTTTATAGACTATCCTGTCACAAAATGCGACGAAAATCATACGCGCCGAAAATCCTACATGACGATAATAGTTTGATTAAGGCGTTTACATTCAGAGAGCAGTATTTACAGCGGATCTTTTAGTGCATAATATTGTAATGATATTAACGTACTGTAAACTTAGTATCGAAATCATTTTTACTAAGCTATGTCTTTAAAACTAAAAGAGTACTGCTGATGATACTAACAAACTTTGCCTCTGAATAAAGAAAGAAAGAACACTGATCACACACTTACCAAATCATAAAAACAGGACAATCAACAACAACTGGAACTGCTTCTTTTTTTAAAAAAAAGATGAGTGGAAAATCCAGATTTCACCATTTCCAGGTGCGAAACGCTCTCATGTATACAATGTTTCTTACAAACATATTTTTGTTGCGTGTTAGCAGAGCACTGTAATCCACAAATGTGGGTCCTTATGCGATCGGTGCTCTCATCGTGGGAAAATTTAAACAAAACCTTCATTGCGGCACATTTATAAACACAACAATGATGACCCATGTCTCCAAACAATTATTCTTCTTTCTCTTGTTTTAATCACGGTTGGCAACACAACGTAGCATCTCTCTGCCGTCTGAACACTGTAACAGGTAAAAACAGTCTTTGGAGCTATCATGCATATTAATGAAGTTGCGCCTCATTCACAATAGAGCGCGCTATTTGGTTCGAACCGAATCTTTCTCATGAATTAATGCTGAAAACTCAAAGATGTCACATTGTACACGCTGGTACAGACATCCAGTTTACACGCTGGAATTTACACAAGGATCTAATCACCGTGACTCAGCTTCAAAATTTATTTTACCTGTCCTAATACTGTTTATAGCAGCATGGGACATATATATGACTGCCAACATCTCAAAAAATGTGTTTTGGTGTTTCGTGTCCCTTTGAGAACGTGCTCAACAGCGCTCAAATGTTGGCGGAAAATGAACGTTTTCAGTACCTATTAGTATAGAATACCAGTATCATGACAACACTATCTGGAAAGTGCTTAAATTTGACTTTGAGAGTTACAGTTGCAATCACAATTATTCAACCCCCTTTTAATTTTTTTTCTTTTTTAAATATTTCCCAAATGATGTTTAACAGAACAAAGAAATTTTCACAGTATGTCTGATAATATTTTTTTTCTTCTGGAGAAAGTCTTATTTGTTTTATTTTGGCTAGAATAAAAGCAGTTTTTAATTTTTAAAACCCATTTTAAGGTCAAAATTATTAACCCCTTTAAGCTATTTATTTTTTGCATAGTCTACAGAACAAACCGTCATTATACAATAACTTCCCTAATTACCCTAACCTGCCTAGTTAACCTAATTAACCTAGTTAAGCCTTTAAATGTCGCTTTAAGCTGTATAGAAGTGTCTTGAAAAATATCTAGTCAAATATTATTTACTGTCATCATGTCAAAGATAATATAAATCAGTTATTAGAGATGAGTTATGAAAACTATTATGTTTAGAAAAGTGTTGAAAAAATCTTCTCACCGTTAAACAGAAATTGGGGAAAAAAACGGGGCTAATAAATCAGGGGGTTGAATAATTCTGATTGCAACTGTATGTACGATGCCTATAATATTTGTCTTCGTATTTAATTCATATTTTCTGCAAAAGATGGCACATTTAATTTAACATTTACACTGTTATCTGCTTTAGGATTGCACACTTGCCAGGTAGTTTTTAATTTCGTATGATAATTAGTTTAATTCCCAGTACTGGATTGCAGCTGGAAGGGCATCCGCTGTGGTTCATTCTGCTGTGGTGATGCCTGATGAATATAGGGACTAAGCTGAAGGAAAATGAATGAATGAATTAGTTTAATGTAAATAAATCATTATAAAAAAAATCATAATGTAAACTGCTCTCTCTTAATTTTCTGCTTGATTTTTTTTAGCCCTCTTTCTTCGTAGTCTACAACATGCTATCCACGGAGGTCATTGCCGTTTTCGAGAACACTTCGGACAAACTTCTGGAGCTTTTTGAAAACTTCTGCGACCTCTTCCGGAACGCCACTCTCCACAGCGAGGCTGTGCAGTTCCCCTGCTCGGCTTCCAGCAACAACTTCGCCCGCCAGGTGCAACGCAGGTGAGATATAAATGCAAGGCCTGCTCGTAAGCTGCAAATTGATGGTGGAGCCAGAGGAGGCCTGCCTCACTTTGTCTAACAAAAGCCTACAACAATGACTCAGTGTAATTGTGCTTCTCTCCATATTGGGTGAGAATTCGCTCATGCCGACACCTTTTGATATTAAAAACCTAATTATGTAGACCTCTCAGGTTTCTGTACAAAAAAAAAAAAGAGTGAGAGAGAGAGTGAGGTTCTTAATAAACTTTCAGTTACCCAGAGTGCAGCAAACAGACTTTTCTTATTCAAAAAGTTTGGATTTGCTAAGATTTTAAAGTGTTTTGAAAGAAGTTGAATCTTCACACCAAGGCTGCATTTATTTGATCAAATATACAGTAAGAACAAAAATTTTGTGAACTAGTTTTTTTTTAAATAACTGTTTTAATATACTTGAAAATATAATTTAAATGGCAAACTGCATTTTTAGCATTATTAATAGTTTTCAGTGTCTCACAATCCTTTAGAAAGTGATGATTTGGTGTTAAGGAAACATTTAATATCAGCCGTTTTTAAAAACGTTTTGCTGTACAATGTTTAGTTTAAGCCTCAAAACCTTTAGAATTCTTTAAATAAGTAAAAGATGGAAAAAAAAACAGTATTTTAGTGCAGTTTAAATATTTATTAATATATTTACTGCCACTTTTGAGCAGTGTAATGCATCCTTTCTGAAAATAAAAATAATAAATGGTGCAATGCATTGTGTTAAAGATGGAAAACAGCAAGCTATTATTTCTTCAATGATTGTTTTAAAACTCTTTCTTTTGGAAAAAATCTAAATCATAAAAAGACAAAAACATATATTTTAATTTCCTTGTTAAAGGGACAGTTCTATTGCTAAAAAAGCTGTTCTTTGTGTGTGGAAGAAAAAGTTAAATCCTTTACTTAAAACCTGGGTTTTCGTCTCTTTAACCTGCATGTGGAAAGATTAAGAAATAGTATTTCTGGGAAACAGATCAATTAATTAAATTTTTTTGTGGAGACTTTTATTAAATAAAAAAATTCAACATTGGTAGTTCTTGTTGAATTGTCGCATCTATTTTATTTTTTACTATTATCCCTTTATTAATCAGGGGTCGCCACAGCAGAATGAGCCGCCACCTTATCCAGCATATGTTTTACGCAGCTGATGCCCTTCCAGCTGCAACCCATCAATGGGAAACACCTATACACTCATTCACAACAGACCATTTAGCTTACCTAATTTACCTGTACCACATGTCTTTGGACTTGTGGGGGAAACTGGAGCACCTGAAGGAAACCCACGCGTACACAGGAGAACATGCAAACTCCACACAGAAATGCCAACTGACCCAGCCAGGACTCGAAACGGTGACTTTCTTGCTGTGAGGCGATCGTGTCACCCACTGCGCCACTGTGACGCCTAAATATAAATTGAATCCTATAAAATAAATGTATATGTTCTTTTAAGTGACAAGTTCTCTTTTCCATTTTAATCAAATGCTTTGTCCTTGCCTTGATTTCTGATTCATAGGTTTGCTGCTGTTTCATTTATTAGTCTCATGGCCTGCACATTATTTATAGAGCCGTTTGTTTGTGCCCAGGTTTAAAGACACCATCGTGAATGCCAAATACGGAGGCCACACAGAGGCAGTCAGGAGGCTTCTCGGGCAGCTGCCCATCAGTGCTCAGTCCTACAGCAGCAGCCCGTATCTGGATCTCTCTCTCTTCAGCTATGATGACAAGTGGGTGTCCGTCATGGAGCGGCCCAAAACCTGCGGAGACCATCCTATAAGGTAGCACTTCGCTTACAAAACATCCCTTTAATTAAGCAGTTTTTATTTATTTATTTATTTCAAAAAATTTTATGTATTTTTTTATTTATTTAATACTTTATTATTTGATTTTGATTTATTAAAATTTTAATTAAATGTATTTTTTGTTATTTTTATTTAACTTTATTTTAAATTTAAATGTTATTTTTAATTACTTTAAAATATTTTTTTATTTAAATATTTAAAATTAAAATTTTATTAATTTTAATTTCATTTCAATTTTAATGTAATTTAATTTTTTTATTACATTTTTTTCCTTTATTTAATTTAATTAAATTTATTGGTACACTAAACCTTTTTTCTATTTCTGTTTTTGTGTATCATAGTTTTTGCTATTTTAAGTGGTGATTTTTTTTTTCCATGTCATCTGAAACGTGCTGCAAAAACTTTGCTGTCACTTTGCAGAGTGAATTATATAATGCACAAAAAGAAGAGATTGTGAAGAATGTTGATTAACCAGTAGCTGTTTCTTCCATGTTATTTATTTATTTTTTCTAATGTGGATGTCAATGGTTACCAGTTTCCAACATTCTTTAAAGTATCTTCTTTTGTGTTCAGAAAAAAAGTGAAACATAAGTGTTTTGAACTACTTGCAAGTGAGTGAATTGTTAATACATTTTATGAATGGGTAAGCTGTTCCAACATATTTGATTGTTTGTTTGTGAATTTTACACATTGTGAATGCCAAATATGTTGGGCACACACAGTTCTACAGCAGCAGCCTGT
>CAIGQZ010033231.1:9062396-9123282 GCA_903798205.1 Danio tinwini
ATATATATATATATATATATATATATATATATATATATATATATATACAAACATATATAAAATTGTGTGCAAATTTCAGGGAATTACCACCACAGAAGTCATTTATTGCAAAAAAAATCTTGAAAAATTATGGGGTCTGATATATTTAGCATTAGGGCTGCATGATATTGGAACAATCTGATATTGCGATTATGATTATTTTAATTTTTTCCCTGTGATTAAATATTGCGATATAAATGCAGTTTTATGTGATAGTTCGAATTGGTTTTCTGGGGAGTCTAACATTATTAATGTACAGAAATTGAATAATCACAATTCCAAAAAATGCTTTTCTTACTTTACTGTCTCATTTTTTTTGTCCAAATGTACAAAAATTCTTTGATTTAGTAAAATATTTTTGTTTTCAACTTCATGAAAAAAACTTTTCCCTAAAACAAGCTAAATTCTCTACCAGAGGGGTAAGCAAAATAATGCTGTTTTTGCTTTAAAAGGTACAGTGCATCCGGAAAGTATTCACAGCGCTTTACTTTTTCCACATTTTTTGTGTTACAGCCTTTTTCCAAAATGGATTAAATTAATATATTCCCTCAAAATTCTGCACACAATACTCCATAATGACAATGTGAAATATATATTTTTTTTATTGTTGCAAATTTATTAAAAATGTTTCTACAGCTTAATTGGAGTTTACCTGTGGTAAATTTAGTTGATTAGACATGATTTGAAAAGACATACACCTGTCTATATAAGGTCCCAGGGTTGACAGTGCATGTCAAAGCACAAACCTAGCATGAAGACAAAGGAATTGTCTGTAGACCTCCGAGACAGAATTGTCTTAAGGCAGAAGGCTGGGGACGGTTACAGAAAAATGTCTGCTGCTCTGAAAGTTCCACAGTGGCCTCCATCATCCGTAAGTGGAAGATGTTTGCAACCACCAGGACTCTTCCTAGAGCTGGCTGGCCATCTAAGCTGAGTGATCGGGGAGAAGGTCCTTAGGGAGGTGATCAATAACCAGATGGTCATTCTGTTTGAGCTCCAGCATTCTTCTGTGGAGAGAGGAGAACCTTATAGAAAGATAACCATCTTTGCAGCAATCCACCAATCAGGCCTGTATGGTAGAGTGGCCAGACGGAAGCCACTCCCCGCCTGGAATTTGCCAAAAGTCATCTGAAGGACTCTCAGACCATGGGAAACAAAATTCTCTGGTCTGATGAGACTAAAATGTAACTCTTTGGAGTGAATGCCAGGCATTTACGCTTTGAGAAAACCAGGCACCGCTCATCATCAGGCTAATACCATCCCAACAGTGAAGCATGGAGGTGGCAGCATCATGCTGTGGGGATGTTTTTAGCAGCAAGAACTGGAAGACTAGTCAGGATAAAGGGAAAGATGAATGCAGCAATGTACAAAGACACCCTGAATGAAAACCTGCTTCAGAGTGCTCTTTACCTCAGACTGGGGCGACGGTTCATCTTCCAGCAGGACAATGCCCCAAAGCACATTGCCAAATTATCAGAGGCGTGGCTTCACAACAACTCTGTGAATGTCCTTAAGTGGCCCAGCCAGAGCCTAGACCTAAATCCTATTGAACACCTCTGGAGAAATCTGAAAATGGCTGTACACTGTCACTTCCCATCCAACCTGATAGAGCTTGAGAGGTACTGCAAAGAGGAATAGGCAAAAATTGTCCAAGCTTGTGGTATCATATTCAAAAAGACTTGAGGCTGTAATTACCGCCAAAGGTGCATCAACAGAGTATTGAACAAAGGCTTGTTGTGAATACTTATGTACATGTGATTGTTCAGGGTTTTTTTTTGCAACAATTTAAAAATATATATTTTTTCACATTGTCATTATAGGGTATTGTGTGTAGAATTTTGAAGAAATAAATGAAATTAATCAATTTTGATATAAGGCTGTAACATAAATAAATGTGGAAAAAGTGAAGCGCTGTGAATACTTTCCGGATGCACTGTAGATATTTGGACTAGAAACAAGAAAAACGATTCAAAGTATAAAAAACATCTTTTTCTTTTTCAAGGTACGACACATTTTTTTTGCACAAATTCCATACAAATACAATAATTACATACAATTCTGTAGCTCCTGGTCAACTATAATTCAGACATAACATTGCATATCTTACGATGTGACTTTTGTGGATGTGCACATTGCGATATCGATCCTGAAACAATATATTGTGCAGGCCTATATTGCATCACCTTTTGTAAAGCAGTGGACATCTGTGTGGCATTACTTGAAAACCTGTGGCTTCTTTACATGCTGGTGATGACTTATTAGTAGGAGCTTTTTTTTCTGAAGTACTTTGACATTTTGTGTAAATGTAAAGTTGCGGAGCTCATTGCATAGGTCAGTTGTCTACCTCCCTTGGTGTTGTTCTATCCTAACTTGTCACCATGACTTATGCTATGTAATTTAAATCACTTTAAGGCTAATTCGGGGTTAGGTTGAGTGGTTTCTGAGGTTTAAAACTCTAAAAATGGGCTGGCTGGCTCTCCCTTTTGAATGTGTTGACGATGACTTTTGGAGAATTCTTTTCATCGAAATGCATTCATGGTGATGTAAGTAACGGGATAAAATGTTGTAAAGAATGAGGAGAAATGGAGGTTAGAGATTCAGAACATGGCTAAAGGTTAGCATTCTTGCTCTTTAAAACAACAAAATACATGTTGACATTCAGGTTCAGTTATAATAATCGGAACTGGAGTTGTCACAAGGGCTGCATCTTAAACTGAGACGCTGTAAAGTTCATTTACTATTATAAATTATATATCATATTATATATTAGTTTACTATTAAAATGTTTATGTAAATTAAACTCTTTGTTTTAACGTTTCTACATTGAATGTAAGATTAATTGTGTAAATTATAGTAGTGGTTGGATTTTATGCAACATTGGCTCGTTCTGAAAATATAGCCCTATATACATTTCTAGAGATCTTGAAATATGTAGCCAGAGGAACAAATGGCTGCATTTTGTCTTTAAAATAAATGCTACGGGGCGGTATGACGCTGTTCCTTTTCCGCAGTTACACGTTTGTCTAGTGGCTTGCCGTGTACGTCGGTGGACTTGAGACGCAGAGGAGTTGACTGTGGCGAAGAACTGTCCCAGAAATGCTTGTTTTAATGTTTTTATTTATTTTTTTACGTTTCTAAATTAAAATGTAAGATGTGATTTAAAGTAGTGGTTGGATTTTATGCAACATAGGCTCATTCTGAAAAAGAAGCCCTATATACATTTCAGGAGATCGCAAATTATGTAGCCAGTTGTACGTATGGCTGCATTTTGTCTTCTAAAAACAAACGCTACGGGGTGGTATGACGCCGTTACTTTTCAGCTGTTACCAGTTTGCCCAGTGGCTTGCCGCATATATCGGCGGACTTGAGACACAGAGAGGAGTTGACCGTGACGATGGGGTTAGAGTCCATTGAAAAACTGGTTTCAGAAAGCATGCAAGACTAAAACAAAAGCCAATAAATAAAATAAACAAGCAAGCAACAGGGTGAGAATATGCTAAAATATGAAAATGTGGCAAAAATCAGACTGCTGCGAGGACTTTTCTTTTTCTGGATTACTTTTGAAAACACCGTCCGATGGGTTTAAGGAAGGGGGTGGGCACTGGTCAATTGGTGCTTTCGAAAACACTATCAGTTCTGTTTAAGGAAGGAGGAGGGTTGGTCAGTTGTTTGGTCAGTCAGTTGACAGTGGCCTCTGGTGAATTTACGTGAGAACAGCGCGAATGGCACTCGCGAGAGAAATTTGAGATCTCAAAAAGCGTACACAATGGCCTCTGGTGGATTCACGAAAACAAAAACTCATAAAAAAAATAAAATAAAAAATAACTCCTGGGACATATTTGGTGCTCTCCAGAAATGTATATAGGGATCTGTTTTTAAGAATGAGCCTGGGTTGATTTTATTTCATTTTATTTGTTTGACTTCATTACGAGGCCATAAAATAATACTTCTTGAATTTAAATACTTTTTTTTCTAAAAATATAATTTCAAAAACTTTTTTGCAGAAGTCTATTTACTCTTCTATAAAAACTAAATATTGTACATAATTTTTTTGGTAACACTATAGTTTACACTATTTACTACTACCTTATAACCTGCCTATTATTGCCTGAAACTGTTTATTAGCACTTCTACTCACTTCATGCTTAATCCTGCCCAACCCCTAAACCCAACTACTACCTTACTAGCAATTAATAATCAGATAACTAGTAGTTTATTGAGCTAAATGTCTTAGTTTGTTAATAGTTTTGGGGCAGCATGGTGGCTTAATGGTTAGCACTGTCACCTCACAGCAAGAAGGTCGCTGGTTTGAGTCCCGGCTGGGTCAGTTTCCCCACAGTCCAAAGACATGCGCTATAGGTGAATTGAATAAACTAAATTGGCTGTAGTGTATGTGTGTGAATGAGTGTGGTTGTGTGTTTCCTAGTACTGGGTTGCAGCTGGAAGGGCATCCGCTGCTTAAAACATATTGTCACCTTGGAATTATAAGTGTATCTGCATTCTGAATGATTTTGAGATATTGAGCTTTAAAGTTTTTGCATTCCATAGCAAACAGTACGTGTGTAACATTTGTTTTTAATTAAAAGTCTTAAAATGTAAACAACTTGTAAAAAAAAACATCCCATAATGTAAATAAGTTGTCATTTAATAAGAATGTCAACTTAATTTTGACAAAAATGTCAGATAGATCCTTATAATTCTGAGGTGATGATATGCTGGATAAGTTGGTTCATTGCGCTGTGGCGACCCCTGATGAATAAAGGGACTAAGCCGAAGGAAAATGAATGAATAAATGAATGTTAATAGTTTTCAATAGTGTGAATTGTACATTAAAATAAAATGGTACCATTTATTTGCATATCTATGATTTTAGGGCAGTGTAATACATAATTTACTCAATATTTTATGGTAACTAGTTGCAAACAATATTATATGGGCTGAATTTAAACAAACAAATTGAGTTAAATATTACTAAATTTATTTTGTTTGTTTAAATCAGCCCATATAAATGGTTTTCAACCACTTACCTTAAAATAAAAATGAGTAAATCCAATGAATCCATTATTTTTCAGCGAGATTTGTTCTTATTATTGAATCAATTGCATTGTCTCTCGTAAGAGTACTTTAGTTCCCTTACGTTTATATCTATATTTTGCTTTTCGTGCATATCTTTATTGAACTTCATATTTAAATTGTATTATTTTGTCTTCATGCCCTGCATTTGCCTTTGCCCTTATTCCTCAAAGTGACCCAGGTGGCAAGTGTTTGATGACCCTGTAACACTGTTCCACTTTTCTTTTTTTCCTGTAAGTACAGAATCCTCAAACTTGCAATCAGCCACTTATTTTGTGTTAATTAGCTCTGCACAAATGGCAGCAACCTAGCATGCGGAGCGGCCACGAGTCACCTGAAAAACTTCATATGGGTTTATTCGGCCGCCTAATTAGGTGTCCAGCTGCTTGCCGGTCGGCCGGCTTTGGAGATCACGTCCAATCAGACGGCCAAAGTAAATCTAGGGCTACTGCGCTGGGCTGACGTGTGATATCCAGTCTCGGTCGGTGACATGGCTGACTGGGGTTAACCTGTGAAGAGGCAGCAGGTGCTGTGGGATTAAGTGTCCGCCCTGCCTCTGGTTACACAAGCTAATTGAACACATTCTGACGCCCTCTGGACACCTGGGGGAAGCCTCTGGACATGAGAGTGGGAGGGATCTGGCCTTAGCCGGGTGTGTGTGCACGATTTGAGGAAAAAAATATACTGACCTCTATTGTAAAAAGAAATAAGAGAAAAATACAACGCAGTTTGATTATTAGGCTAAAATCTGTATAAATATGTAGTTTTTTTTTTGAGGAAGTGGCAATTTCTGAGAAGACTGAGAATTATTTTTTTGTCATCTTTGTGTGAGTTTGATGACATTTAAAGAAATTTAGTAAGTTGTCCAAAAATGTGCTGAAGAATCTTTCAACTTTTTATTCTTATGTGGTTAGGATTCTTTATTTCCCGCCTTTTTTGTTTTTCAAATCGGTAACTGTAAAATCACTTCGTTACTCGTTATCTGGAAATAAAAAAAAATATATTATTTAAAGAATCGTTAAATAAAGTAGCAGTACTATTTAAAGCTGTGGCATTCTGAAGAATTATTTATTTATTTTTTATTTATTGGAGCGTTTCCTTGTGTTCAAGTCTATGGTTCTTTATTTCCCACCTTTTTGTTTTTTAAAGCTGTAACTGTAAAATCACTTCATTACTTGTTTTCTGGAACAAAAAAAGAGGTTCTTCAAGAATCTTTAAACAAAGTAGCACTTCTAAAATCGCAGCAATCCTGAAGAACTATTTTATTTGATATTTTTATTTTATTTTAAATATATTTCCTTGTGTTCAAGTTTAGGGTGCTTTATTTCCCACCTTTTTAAACTGTAACTGTAAAAAGAACCTCATTACTTACTTTATGGAACTAAAAAATGGTTCTTCACAGAATCTATAAGTAAAGTAGCAGTTCTATTTAAAACTGTATAATCCTAAAGAACTATTTTATATTTTAATTTATTTGAAATGTATTGAACTATTTTATATTTTATTTAATTTAATTTATTGAAGTGTATCCTTGTGTTCAAGATTAGAGTTCTTTATTTCCCTCTTTTTGTTTTTCAAAACTATTACTGTAAAATCACCTCAATATTCGCTTTCTGGTACTAAAAAAAATGGTTCTTTAAAATTCTTTAAACAAAGTAGCAGTTCTACTAAAACTGTAGAATCTTGAAGAATTATTTTATTTTATAATTTTTATATTATTTATTAAAGCGCTTCCTTGTGTTCAAGTCTAGGGTTTTTTATTTTCTGCCCTTTTGTTTTTTAAATCTGTAATTGTAAAATCACCTCATTATTTGCTTTCTGGAACTTAAAAAAAATGGTTCTTCAAAGAATCATTAATTAAAGTAGCAGTTTTATTTAAAACCGCAGCATCCTGAAGAACAATTTTATTTGAATTGCATTGAAGCGTTTCCTTGTGTTCAAGTTTATGATTCATTATTTCCCGCCTTTTTGTTTTTCACTCTCTAAAACAAACAAAAAAAATGGTTCTTTACAAAATCTTTGTTAGTAACAGTTCAATTTAAAACTGCAGCATCCCAAATAACCATTTTATTTTATTTTTAAATGTATTGAAGCATTTCCTTGTCATGTTTAGGGTGATTTATTTCCTGCCTTTTTAAAAATTTGTAACTGTAAAATCACCTCTTTACTCGCTTTCAGGAACTTAAAAATTGTTCTTTACAGAATCTTTAAGTAAAGTAGCAGTTCTATTTTAAGCTGCATCCTGAAGAACTACAGTAATTTTATTTTTTTTTTAATTTATAGAATCGTTTCCTTGTGAAGTTAAGGCTCTTTATTTCCCACCTTTTTTTTTTTTTTTAATCTGTAACGGTAAAAGCACCTCATTACTCGTTTTCTGTAATTAAAAACGTGGTTCTTCAAAGTATCTTTAAAGTAGCAGTTCTGTTTAAACCTGCAGCATCCTGAAGAACTATTTTACTTGATATTTTATTTTATTTAAAATTTATTGAAACTTATCCTTGCGTTCAAGTTTAGGGTTCTTTATTTCCCGCCTTTTTGTTTTTCAAATCTGTAACTGTAAAATCACCTCATTACTTGTTTTCTGAAGCTAAAAAAAAGGTTATTCAAAGAATCATTAAACAAAGTAGCAGTTCTATTAAGAACTGAAGCATCCTGAAGTACTGTTTTATTTGATGTTTTTATTTATCTAATTTATGTCTTAAAAAGTGGTTCTTTAAATGTTATTTACCCACATTAACAGTTCAATTTAGAACCATTACATAACATTTAACATAGTTTACGGTTCTTTATTTTCTGATATATATATTTTTTATCTCTAACTGTCAGAGCATCTTATTATTCAAAAACCATTTTATGTTGATATCTGAGATCTTCAGCTTGTTTCACTGTCTTTTTTTTTGAGTTTGTTAATATAGAGACTCACTGTAAATGGATCATTTGAGTCAATTAGTCTCTGTTAACCGCAGACTCTCTGACGGAATCATTTCAATTACAGTTGTTAACTGCAGACTCTCTTCAAACTGAATCAGTGAATCAATAACTTACTCTCACCAGATCTTTTAAATCATGATTTATAAACTTCAGACTTTTTATGACCGACTCATTTGAATAAATTAATCATTACCTGCTGACTTTCTCTGTTCATTTGAATCAGTGAATCATTAACTGCAAACTCATTCTCATCAGATCTTTTAAATAAGTGAATCATTAATTGCAGACTTTCAATGCATTCCATCCAGAAGGGATCATCCCTATACCATAATGCAAATGAAGGGTTTACATCCATAAAGGGATTAGGGCATAGATCCCTTTCAAATGAAACGTGTTGTTTGACACTAAACAACTTCCCTGTGCAAATGATCACAGGAGCTGAAGAGTCCATTAGTTGTATTCCTTGAAATCCTTCATTGCATAGGGCCCTTCGAAGTGACCAGTTTGGAGCATTTCAGTTTGGAATGACACTTTAACAAGTGCCCTTTGGAGAGCAACATATCCCATTTGGAACGCACCATCTGGATCATTTGAATCGATAAATCATTAACCGCTGACTCTTTCTGAACAGATCATTTGAATTGGTGAATTGTTGGCTCTCGAACAGATGCAACAAAATCTGTCCTATTCACAAAACGATTTATCTGGTTTACTGACACATGATTTTTTCCAGTCCAAAATTAGTTTCACATTTAAAAAGTACAGTATTTTTTTGTAATGTAGTGAAATATAATTAAAAGTTCCCTGAAATTATACATAATAAATACCTATATCTACACTAAGGAAGTTATGTTTGTTGTTTGTTCAAACTACTTAACGGTGCCATATACTGCATTGCTTTAATAAGTTAAATTCTGATATCTATATAGTAGGTTTATGGCTTTGGTAAGTTAAGAAAATCTCCAAAATTTACGGTTTAATAAGCTCCTGTATTACTCTATAAAATACTTCTAGAATCAGAAGGTCCATAACTGACCATATAAGGTTTGTGTTGTGAATATTAATGAGCTCCACTGTGACATGCCACTCTTGCAGACACACACAAACACACACACAGATATAAATATAAATTCAATTAGAGTAACGTTACCCAATTTTGCTCAGCAGATGTGTTGTGGATAAAAGCTAAATTATAATTAAACTTGTCAAATAAGAGTGATTAATATGTATCGCGTTAAATTTTGAAGCTATAGTCAAATAAAACACAGCCAGGAATTAATATCAACCTCTGTATGAACAGATGACAGTTGAGCTGAGTGATTTGACATAATTCAGCAGTCTACATATGTTTGTTGAAACGCATCAAATTTTACAATAAACACGATAAATGGACAAAAGAAGTAGGCATACTGTAGAACCCCTTTGAATGGAATGTGTTGTTGGACACTAAACATCTTCCCTGTGCAAAGGATCATGGAGACCCAAAGAGTCCATCGGTTGTACCCTTCGAAATCCTCCATTGTATAGGGCCCTTCAAAATAACCAGTTTTGAGCGCTTCAGTTTGGAATGACTTTAATAAGTGCCCTTCGGAAAGCAGATAACAGTTGAGCTAAGTGATTTGGCCTCTTCAGTGGAAATGAATAAATGTGTAATCTGTAAATCCTGCATTTTGTGTCCTGAGGCGATATTGAAACTTGTGCTGTCGTTTCCCAGTAATGCATAGTAAACAATTCGGGGCTCGCGTTTTCAAAATGAAAGTCTCACATACATTGTAAGTGAAATATATTCTTAAAATAACTAAGGGAGTGTTCAAATAATTATCAGTGTTGTATCACTAGAAAATGTTTGACTTATTAAACGCAGCCTGGGACATGCATATTAATGATCTTGCTTTTATATGATCTCAGAGCTGCTTATAAGAATCATGCTCTCTTGATGACGTCAGCTGCTCGTCAAATCTGGATGAATGACCTAAAGTAGGTGTACATGCAAATGAGGAGGGCATGGCCTGTGAGTCTAGTCACAGTTTGTTTTGTCTTCTGATTGGCCCGCTGTCCACCAAGGTTTTATGCTCATGGAATTTACATGAGAACAAGGAAACAGTGGTGTTTGAAGCTCACAGTATGCTCATTTCTATATACAGATATTTTATTATTTTATGCTAGTATACCCAGATTTTCATTATAGGGCACCTTTAAATTGAGCTGAAGCAACACAATTCTTAAGGGTTTTTTTGGGGGGAGGGGGACAACTTAATTGGTTTATGGTCAATCAACTTACAATTTTAAAAACTAATAAGCTTACTTTATTCCTTCATGTTGTCCCAACACAAATCGATTGTGTGGAACCCAGCATTTTTTACAGTGTACACGGTAAGAAATGCTGGGTTCCACACAATACCTTCATGTTGTCACAACACAAATCAATTAAGTTAACTTAATATTTTTTTACAGATTTGTGCAGATTGAACTTAAAACAATTAAGTTGTCCCCAAAAAAAGAATTGTGTTGTTTCAGCTCAATTTAAATACGTAGTTTGAACAAGCAGAAAAAGTCTTTTTTTGAGTGTACCAATACTTTCCAAAATGTGCTTACTGTCCATCTTTGATAAATAATAGTGATCTAAATAAGTTCTATCTAAATCATCACTTCGTTTGTGATATAGTTACATTTTTGAGATGTTTGGCTGTCTGCATTTATTAATAAAGAATGCTGCAGATCATTCACTTCCAGCTGGCTAAAGCGCTTCAAAAAAGGTCAATGTTTGGATTAACGCTGAATGAGCAGTACAAATAGCAACAGAAATTCACTCGTCAGTCAGTTGCTTCAGTGAAACATTAACCCGAGGTTAATTATGAGAGGAGGCCGTGGACCATATGTTAGTGTTTGCAGCACATGTATGTCGCGTTATCAACCTTTATGATAATATAAGGCCAGAATGCATACATTTCATACCACATGCGATGTGAAGCCTGAGCTGCCGGCCTGACCCTGGTTACCATGGGTACTATGGGTACTTTGTTGTAGCCACTGTCTGCCTGGTAACCCAGTTCTTGCTAATTGCTGTTGTCTTGGCAACAAGGTGCCCAATGTAATCTGAAAAAAAGAAAAAAAAAGCGGGTAACAATCTGCGACGAATGTATGTATTCATTAGAAGAGTTCAGCCTCTCCCTTCTGGCGCTCCTTCCTTCAGCAGAAGAGACTAGATTTGAGTCCTAGTTTTTGGGGTTCGACTGTAAAGTGAGATTATGGCAAGCTGTTTTAACGTTTAATCTCTAAATGCTGTACTAGTGTCCATTTTCTGTAGTATACTTATTCATTAGCTTTTACACTGTAAAAAAATTGTAATAATCGTAAAAGTTACGGTAAAAAAAATATGGTAGAAACTGTCAAATAAATCAGACCCCCTAGTTTTGCCAAAAATGTTTTTTAGATTTTTATTTTTTATTATTATTTTATTTAATTTTTTGGCGATTTTTATTTTTATTTTTTTTATAAAAATGAAATTTGTGGACAATTTTGCAATAAAAAAAAATTATATGTATTTACCATATTAGGTAGCCTACTATGTTAGGTGTGCAATCTTAAACAATGACAATCATAAATCATAAATATAAAGCTTCTTTATTTTAGTATCTTGTCAAGACAAGATCTGAAACGTTAGTGATTAAGCCAAAGGAAGATTGTATTACTCTTATTTTTATCCATGATCTTGCATTTTCTCAGGTTTCAATCCTTGGGGCATCTGACATCGTCACACATACAGTAGGACATGCGTTAGGGCTTTCCCTACTGTAATACACCTAAAATGCGGATTGCTGTAAAATTCGTCAGTGGCAGGGAAGCGTTTTCTTTCGTTAACTGCAGGAAAAGAGTTCAACGAAATAATTTATCGAATTGACGCACATCATAATACCAGCCATACATGTAAAGCACAAATAAAGTCCTTCAATCCAGTCTAACAGGGTTGTGCTTATTCTTTTAATGAGATATGGGTGTGTATTGATCATAACGTGCATTAAATCAATCAGAGTCTCGTCTCCCATTCCTTTTAAAAGTCAGTTGCGTCGCCATGGCACATTCGCTATTTACATGTTGGACTTTGTAAGTGGAAAATCTGAACACTTCACTAGCGAGAAAACAGTTAAACAGACCATCTGCAGCGCGAGGATAAAGAACGAGCCTCCTCCATTCGGCCTCTTTACTTTCTCTTTCCTTTACTTTCATTCTTTACTCCTTTACTTTCGTAGAGTAAGGAAACGGTGTTGTACGCACTCTACAGAAGACATCCATTAGCCTACAAGTTTGACAGATATTTCTAAATTCAGTTCTAATTTCCAGCAAACAAATTAATAATAATGAAGTGTTGTAAAAAAAGTTATATCCAAACACACTTCCTATTCCTATGCCTCATATGGTGATGCAGACGTCTCTAAAACCTGACAGGTGGACAAATTTAAACTTGTTTTTATTAAAATAAATATAAATGTGCATATAAAAAATGATATTGCTAATAATTATTATAACATTTTACAAATCGTCATAAATAAACTGAAAAAAGCCCCCCGAGGTGAAGAAGGCATGGAGGTAGTGGTTTTTATATTTATGTAAAAATAATAATTTTTGTAACATTTTAATCCTTAATTTTTGTTCATATGTAAAGATATCTGTGTATTGCTGTACATACTGTGTGTATTAAGCAATGTGTAAGCGTTTGGACCCACAAAGGCGCATAACTAATGCTGGACTTTAGGCCAGCTTTTTATTTGGTCAATGGCGTGGTCTCTTTAAGTTCTGCAGAATAGCAATGTGCCTTAACACATCTCATTTTCAGACCAGCACGCCCATGAGTCCACAAAGTGGCGCAAATGGATTTGCTATTTAAACATCGTGGCGGAAAATGTCAAAATTACAGTTGCGTCGGTTTGAAAATTAAATCACGCCATACAACGGTATATGATAGGGCCCCTGGTATCTAATAAGTGAGCACTAGCATTTAATAAATAAGCACTGGTACTTAATAGAAAAGACACTAGCACATAAAAAGATAAAACAAGTAGCTTCAAAATAGAAACTAGGAATATTAAATGATAAAATGGCCTGCCATAGCGAGAAAACACACCTGACCTTACAAGATCACACTTATTTGAGTGCAGCCTCGACCACCTGTCAGACAGACAGCAGTGTAATATAAAACGGAAAGGGTCGTGTGTTATCATGTAATTCAATAAAGAGAAATACAGTGATTTTATCATTTAATTAATTAATTAATTTATTTATTTATTTATTTATTTATTTATTTATTTATTTATTTATTTATTTATTTAGTCAGCACGCAACATCACTTGGAGACCCTGACAATAATTCAATAATAAGTCAATAATTCTGCTGTAAGTCTCTTTGCATAAAGTTCGGAAGGAAATGTAGCTCTCTGTACCTTATGAAACACTGTTTACATCAGCATTATGGGTAATAATTGTTTTCTGTAAAAGAACTAACTGTATTTACTGACACGCTGTGTTTGTTGATGATAACTTGAGCTAACATGAATTTATAATACTGTAAAAAAGAATCCGTTAGATTAGATACATTTAGTAATATTTTACAAAAGCTTTTTAATTTTTTAAACAGTGTTGTAGAACATTTATTGCATTCATATGTGTTATCATTTGTTTATTATAGTTTATTTGTTAATATGTTATTATTAAAAGGAGGAGAATTAGGGCTCTGAAAAATATACATAATTAAAAAAAAAATTTATTAACAGTTTCTTAGTTCTTAGTCTTTTTTTACCATGTAAATTGCTGACTACTATTACCGACTGTTTTCCAAATTTCAAATGAGAAATAAGGACATTTATGGATTATAAAGCTTTTATAGATTGAAATAACATTGACATTATACTAATACGATTTATGAATCACGTTTTGAATTTACGAATTGGATTTGTGTTTTTTGAATCACGTTTTGAATTTACGAATTGGATTTGTGTATTTACGAATCGCGTTTTGAATTTATAAATTGAATTTGTGCATTAGATTTTGTAAATGTGAATTGTTTTGTGGATGTATTATTTTTGGGACTTTTCTTCTTCTTTTTGATGACCTTTTTTCCAAATTTAAAATGAGAAATAAGATTTGATACTATACTAAAACCCATCCTGAATATGGTGTTGTAACAGGACCAAAAAAGTTATTTAAAATCATTTAAAAGTCATATTTTTATATATATTTTGACATTTTAAATGATGTTCATTTCCTTACAAAATCATCTTACAGTAAAATGGACAGTTTATTACATGGAATGACATTTTAGAGTGCCTTCTGAAAATCATGGTAAAAATGTGGGATTGTTATTATTTTAAATATTACAAGACACTTTTTGCTTGAAAGCCCATTTCCATCTTTGGACAGTTTTTTTCCCCATCTTTTTGGACAGTAAAGGCCAAGAAATTACAAGTACAACTCAGATTTGAAAGAACTCAAGGATGAGTAAATAACAATTTTCTCTTTTCTTTTTTCTTATTTTCGAGTCAACTATTACAACCTTAATCTCATTTCGCTTTAATGATTATGTTTTCAAAAATGTACGTTGTATGTGTAAGTGTATGTGTGTTTGACAGCAGAAAGCAATTCAGGTCTGAAACAACTTAATGGTGAGTAAACGCCAATTTTATTCTTGAATTTTTTGTGTGTATGTGTGTGTGATATTTATGGAGCCAGATCAGTCTCAAAAATATAACATTTACAAAATAAAATTAATACACGAATAGCACAAATCACATTCACAAAATCCAATTTGTAAATTCAAGAATTCAATGCACAATTTGTGAATTCACAAGTAAAGTAAAAAAATCATGAATATTTTTGCCAGATGAATTGGGTTTGTGAATTTATGAATGGTGTTTTGAATTTGCGAATAGGATTTGTATATTTATGAATTGCAATTAGAATTTACTAATTGGATTTGTATATTTATGAATCGCGTTTTGAATTCTCAAATTGGATTTTTGTATTTATGAATCATGTTTTAAATTTACAAATTGGATTTGTGTATTTATGAATCATGTTTTGAATTTAGAATTTGGATTTGTGTATTTCCGAATCGCGTTTTGAAGTTACAAGTTGGATTTGTGTATTTACGAATCATGTTTGAATTTACGAATTGGATTTGTGTATTTACAAATCGTGTTTTGAGTTTACAAATTGGATTTGTGTATTTACGAATCACATTTTAAATTTACATATTGGATTTGTGTATTTTTAAATTATGTTTTGAATGTATGATTTGGATTTGAGTATTTACAAATCGGATATTGAATTTAAGAGTTGGATTTTTTGTATTTATGAATCATGTTTTAAATTTACAAATCAGATTTGTGTATTTATGAATCTCGTTTTAAATTAATGAATTAGATTTGTATATTTATAAACTTTGATTTGAATTTACGAATAGGATTTGTGTATTTATGAATCGCGTTTTGAATTAGCGAATTGGATTTGTGTATTTATGAATCATGTTTTGAATTTACAATTTTAATTTGTGTAATTATGAATTGTTTTGAACTTACAAATTGGATTAGTGTATTTTTAAATCATGTTTTGAATTTACGAATTGGATTTGTGTATTTATTTATATCACATTTTAAATTTGTACATTTAATTTTGTAAATGTGAATTGTGGTTGGCGCCAATGTGTAGCGCTAGTGCATCGACACATGCACTTCGGTGCTTACAATGACCCGAGTTTGATTCCTGCCTCGAGGTCCTATGCCGATCCTTCCCCTTTCTCTGCTCCCCATGCTTTCCTGTCAATACTCTGTACTGTTCTGACCACTAAAGGTGAAAACGCGAATTGGAAAAAAAAGTAAATTGTGTTGTGGATGTATAAATTACATTTTATAAATTAAATACTTTTGAGACTGTTCTGGCTCTATAGATATTTTATAATGTGATATTTTACTGTAAGTTAGTCATCGGAAATCAAAGTTGACTAAAAGCATATATATATATATATATATATTTATAGTTGAAGTCAGAATTATTAGCCCCCCTTTTAATTTTTTTTTCTTTTTTAAATATTTCCCAAAGGATGTTTATCAGAGTAAGTAAATTTTCACAGTATGTCTGATCATATTTTTTCCTCTGGAAAAAATCTTATTTGTTTTATTTCAGCTAGAATAAAAGCAGCGTTACATTTTTTAATAGCCATTTTAAGGTCAATATTATTGGCCCCTTTAAGCAATTTTTTTCCCGATAGTCTATACAGAACAAACCATTGCTATACAATAGCTTGCCTTATTACTCTAACTTGCCAAGTAAACCTAATAAATCCCAGTTAACCCTTTAAATGTCACTTAAAGCTGTATAGAAGTGTCTTAAAAAAATATCTGGTAAAATATTATTTACTGTCATCATGGCAAAAATAAAATAAATCAGTTATTAGAAATGAGTTATTAAAACTATTATGTTTAGAAATGTATTGAAAAAAATGATCTCTGTTAAAAAGAAAATGGGGGAAAAAAATAAACAGAGGACCAATAATTCTGACTTCAACTGTATATACTCAAATGTAGTAAGAAATAATTCCTGACCAAAGAAAGGATACATTTACACACAATATTCAAGAACTAAATTTCTTCATGCAGCACATAATAGGATGCTGTAAACGTTAAGCGCTGTCTGTCCATCTGTAGCTAACCTGAAAATTTTTCTGAGAAACGGCAGCTTGAGGGGAAAAAAAACAGCAAATCCTTCTCCAGAGATCATTTAATGGACATTGAGCTTTAAAAGCAGCCATGTGCGTAAAGAGATTGTGTTACTGTTCTCTCGAGTGTGAATTCATGTGTGTGTGTGTCACATACAAGTAATTTATACACAGTCATATTGAGATGCATACATCAAAACTACCAATTTCACACCATTAATCTGCTCCAATCCAGAAATGTTTACATGCAGCGCTAACTTGAAATCAATCTAAATGCATAGCAGACCTTATTTGTCAATTTTTATTTTTTATCTTTTGCTTATTAGTATTGATATTACTAGGTTTATGACAGCAAACCATACTAATTTGTACGAATTAGATCGTACGAATTCATACAAATTAGCCACTAAATCAAAAAGTTACTAAGATTGCGTTGAACTGACTGAGAATCAGTTTGTGTTTCTTATTTAATTATTTCATACTCTTCATTCAAAACTTTTAATTTAAAATTTAAAAGTACAAAGTTGTATGGGGTTGAAACTTTTATTATGAAAACTATACAGAGTAACCAGGAAGACAAAATGGCTGCACTGCATGGCAAGTGAAGTAGAATTTGTGTTTCCCTGCTTCGATTGTGTTCATCTGGATTCAAGAAGCATAACAAGATGCTATAAGAAGTTCCTCTGTTTGTAATAAGCAGCCAATAAAGTAAGTTTACTCATATTGTTTGTGTTTTCTGTGAGTTTTGTTGTTGTATAGCTGAGAGCATGTATGTGACAGTGCATGTACAAAACTCAAGTTGTTAAAGTTAACTTTACTCTGTTTCAAGGATTTACGAAGATAATGTATATTTTTATGTATTTATGTTCTTTGTATTCTGCTTACTTTTGTGTGTATTCAGTTCTCACTGTATTCCGAGTTGGTTGGTCATATTCATGGTGAACCAGTCCATAAATCGCCAGTCATCAGAGAATCTTTTGTGCTCGTGAAATTACTGGGGGGAGCTACACAAAATATTTAGTAAAAGCTAAGAGCATAGAATTACCAAGAGGCGACACTCTAGTGCGATTTGGGAAACGGCCACTAGATGGCGTGGCAGCCATTTTAGAATGAAAATTCCACTAGAACAACAGCATATTATAAGTCTGTAAAATAAACTATTAAAAGTGCTGATGATTGTCATAGTAAGTGTTGTATTGTCGTCCTCCAGGTTGTATCTCAGCTTTAATGTGCTTTTTAAATAAATAAATAAAAAACAAAGCAGCTGCTTGCCATCGCGACAGCAATAAGATCCATTGGACAGCCGATCGCTTTCACTCCAAAATGGCGGAATCACGGGCTGTTGCTGGGCGCGGCTGTTGTAATGGAACGTTCTATTGAGTTAGCTTTTCAGAAGTAGGTTTATAATTCTATTCTCTAATATAATTTAGCTTTATTGATTGTTTTTATAATTTTTTTTAGGTTCGACACAACTTGAAGTTGTGAGCATAGGCACATTTTTTTCTTTGCTATGTTTTACTCGTAGGAAATAAAAGTTGTTGTAACAATGACCGCAATGTTTTTCAAATATATTTCGCTCATTGTCTCATCTAAACCAAGACTAAATCAAATGGCATAACACAACTTGAAATGCAAATGCGTCTCATTATATTTAAACAATTTTTGCTTTTATGTGAAAAAAGCAAATGACTATTTCATACCCACTTTGTTTCTTTAAGATGTTTCCTGTGCTATGACTATCTGTTTCTTATTAACAAAAAAAGTCAAATATATATATTTTTTTTTACTTTTTACAAGTAAATTGCAATAAAATATTAAATAAATTAGCAATAAAATAAGAAATTTTTAAAGAAATACTTCACCGTAAAATAAAAACTATGCCTTAATTTCCCTACCCTCGTTATTTTGTGGTTTTAACTTTTGCTGTAAGGTAATAGGCAAATAAAAATGTGGCTACACATTTTTTTATCAAAACTGTGATAAACACCCCCCCCACACACACACACAACACTATCCAATACTAACATTACACTAACACAACATTAGCATTATCCAATTCTGAGTGTGCCTCACACACTCACAAAGGTGAGTGGACTTGACAAACCACCTGTAGAAAACACTCTTTCATGTCTCTGACACTTTAACCAACACTTGCACCAGTTTTTCACATTTGCACCAGACATTTTCTTACAATGTAACTACATGTCACAACATTGTGTAGTGTAAGCTCTGTGATTGGGCGGCTTGGTAGCTGTGCTGAGTGTGGGCAGTTCTGAGAGCCGTAAGCCCGATGGAGCGAGTTGGAGTTGTTTACAAGTGTCGAGTCCTGTAAAGGAGCTCCAGATGTTTTGTGTTTACCTTATGATTAATGTTGTGCCACACCTGCTGGTTCCCGCCCCTGAATGAGCGTGTTTTAGCTACTTGTACATTAAGGTAGCGTTCAGAAAAAACAAAACACCAGCGAAGAAACTCGACACAGAGGAACATAACATAATCTACTGCCAGCTAACGTTTCAGAAGTGTTATTGCAGAGCAACACAAACAGCACACAGAAGTATAAATGCACGACTACGCACAAGGCATGCGCCGTGGGTCACGCCCGATCACTTGACGCAGAAGTATAAACCAGCCTTCAACCTAGCATCTAATTCTCTGAGCACTAACAGTTCCCTTGTATATTTAGCACTTCTTGTGTGTATTGCCTCTTTTTGTTGATTCGCTGAATGCCTAAAATTGTCTGCTAAAAGACTAAATGTAAATCATATGGTTTAGCAATTTATGCATAGACTGTAAACGATATGGACGTAGTATCCGTGACATCACCCATAGGTTTCAGAAGAACGCAAAAGAAGCTAGCTAGGCGTGGCCAACCGTCGCCATTTTGTTCACGTGACATCGCACCGACCGGGGGATACCAAACAAGGGCAAAGAGGCGGAGCATGAGCGGAGCTACAGATGCCTGCTAGCATTTTGCTTAGACTGGCTTTTCTTTGGGAGAAACGCTTAATACTTGCCTGCGACTTGTTTGTGTTCTGACCACATGTGCTTGGTTGTATACAACATTTCAGATGACTGTTCTATAGCCTACAGCTAATCAATCTGTCAGATTCTGGAGTGCATTACAGGTCTAAAGAAAATTATCAATGATAAATGATCTTAAATAAAACAAATACATTTATAGAGATGGTATATAATTTTACTTACCTGGAATATGGAGGCAACTTGAATGGTACAATTAAGTGCACAGCATGCCATATTATCTGATAATTGCAAGAAATAATTCCAAAAAGTACTTGACTGTGTAAAGCTGCATAAAACAAAACAAAAATATGATATATATGGAAAGTTCAGCGGCTAATCAGCTGGAATCAGCTGAGGTGACGAGACAGTAAGCAGCGAGACCTAGCTGTCACTCAAGTGGCCACGCCCTTAATTATGCAGACTTAATTTAACTTAATAAAAATGAAATGGATGAGTTATAAACAAATTCACCCCCTCACAGTTGTGAGTCATGAATGGTAATATTAGCTATGCACCAAAAGCATCCTTTGTACCAGGCTGTAAACATGTTTTTATCAGCTGTAAAATTGGCCAATTTACCAATGCAGTCAGGAAACATCTGGATTTCCTGGAGCCAGCCCCCAAAGGCAAGTCGATAAATTGCAGTTTTAGTTACTTCCGTATTGGCTTCTTGAGGGAGATTGGGAGGTTGCCGCTTGATTTTATGCCACATTTTTGGAAATTGGTAATTAAGCCATTTGAAAGCTGAATAAATAAGCTTCTCATTGATGAATGGTTTGTTTTGGCCTACATACAACTTGAATTTACAACTTTTATAGTTAATAAACTCAGTTAGTTAATAAAAGTTAATAAAATTTCACCTTTAATAGTTAATATAATATAGTAAATATCTTAATTTAACATGATTTTTACTTAATATTGTAATGATTTTGGCATAAAAGAAAATTTCTATAATTTTGACCCATACAATGCACTTTTGGCTATTGCCAAAGATATACCCATAGATACAGTATAACTAGTTTTGTGCTTCAAAGTCACATTTCTCAAAATGAACCTTATTCATTAATGTTCTTGTATACTCCAAATATTCTCATTTACATATAACAATATTTACTTGATTCAAAAATGCAAATGGCTGCTTTTCAATTCGCTTTGTTCTTTTTAAAGATGTTTCATTATGATCCACATCTCTATTTAACAAACATATGCTTTATCTTAATACGACCTTCGCTAACCTCTTAATAAAACGTGCATCGCTCGCTGTACAAATGTTTAGATATGTTTCTAAAAAGGTTTCCCTGCTCTCCATTTTCCATTTGCAGGCTCCTCCAAAAGCCGAAACCTTTTCACCGAGACGTTTTGCGCCTGATTAGCTTCTTCTGAAGTACCTCACATCCCGGCTCCATCTTAATGCCGTCGGCAGCCATCGAAGGCCTCGCCGCGCGGTGGAAATGATCATTCCCCCATTACCAAGGCTCCACTATTTTTAACTGGTGAATGAAACCTCCTAACCTTTCCCTGTTCACTCCTCAGCACATGTCTGAAAGGTAACTGCCCCAATAATACAGCGCGACATGCGTCAGGTGTACGCCAAACCGAGGCCAGCGCTCCAAGAAATCAAGCTAATTTAATAGTTCTCTGTTAGAGTATGCAGAGTGAAGAGCTCTCGTAAAAGCGTTACACAAGGTCATAGTTGGAGTTAATGAGCCCATATAAATTGGATGATATTATTCTTTCGAAATGCTGGAAACATGGTTAAGTGGGATAATAGCGCAGACGGCATCCGCTGTGCGCTTCCATTTTTGTAGACGAACGACTAACTAAACAAATAAACATCAGTGGAGTCCAGCTAAGTCAACGTGCTTGTAAAAATAGTTTTGAATCTGCAAAACGTCGGTGTTGGTTGTTGATTTGCTTTGGAGATATGTGAAGCTTTGAATGAAGTCATGTATATACGTATTCTATTCATAGTTGGGTGGAGAAGCAGTGATATTGTGGTGTTTAGTGGGTTGTGATATGTGTTTTGCACATCATCTGTGTCTTGGATTGTGTTTTATTAGACATATAAACTGCAAGTTTAGTCAAATTGAAATATTAACCCCATATGGACATTTCTGTCTTATTCGTCAGTTTTTGTGATCATTTTGGTTGTTTTAATGCAAAAAGCTAAAACTTTGGCCAAAAAAAACAAATCTTAGCCTCATTTCCTTTCATATTAACTAGGTATCAAAACAGTTAAACTCAGAACCTTCACGAAAACATAAAAACTGCAGTATTTCATCCCAGTTCCATTTAAGCTTCTATTTTTATAAATGATCGACTAACTAAACAAATAAACAACAGTGGAGTCCAGCTAAGTCAACGTGCTTGTAAAAATATTTTTTTATCTGTGAAACATCGGGGTTGGTTGTTGATTTGATTTGGTGATACATGAAGCTTTGATTGAAGTGATGTATATACATATTATATTCATAGTTGGGTGGAGAAGCAGTGATATTGCGGTGCTTAGTGGGTTATGATGTGTGTTTTGCACATCATCTGTGTCTTGGATTGTGTTTTATTAGACATATGTCACTGCAAGTTTAGTCAAATTGAAATATTAACCCCTTATAGACATTTCTGGGTATTTTGTTGTCTTATTTGTTTACGTTTTTGCAATACTTTTGGATGTTTTAATGCAAAAAGCTAAAACTTTGGCCAAAAAATTTAAACTTAGGCTCATTTCCTTTCATAATAACTATAGGTATCAAAATAGTTAAACTCAGAACCTTCACAAAAACACATAAAAACTGCACTATTTCATCCCAATCCCATTAAGGCTTCTATTTTTATAAACGATCGACTAACTGAACACATAAACTAATAAACTTGTAAAAATAGTTTTAAATCTGCGAAACGTCGGGATTGGTTGTTGATTTGCTTTGGAGATACGCACTCAAAATTAAATTTTTTTTTTTGCTTGTTCAAACTTACTTAAAATAAGCTGAATCAACACAATTCTTGAGATTTTCATAAGGACAACTTAATTATTTTATGTTCAATCCACATAAATTTGTGAAGTTTTGATTGAAGTGATGTATATACATAGAACATTCAAAGTTGGGTCTAAAACAGTGATATTGTGGTGTTTAGTGGGTTGTGTTATGTGTTTTGCACATCACCTGTGTCTTGGATTGTGTTTTATTAGATATATGTTGCTGTAAGTTTAGTCAAATTGAAATATTAACCCCTTATGGACATTTTTGTCTTTGTCCTCTCCGTTTTTATGATCATTTTGGCTCTTTTAAAGTAAAAAGTTTAAATTTTGGCCAAAAAACAGCTTGGCCTCATTTCCTTTCATAATAATAGGTATTTAAAAAAGTTTAAACTCAGAACTTTTATTATCAATATTTTTGCTCTGTTAAAGCAAATAGCTTATACTTATTAGCAAAAAAAATCATTTCAGACTACACTGAAAAAACTATTCAAAGATGATTCTTTGAATTTACAAATTTCTTTTTTTAGGTAAGTGGTTGTAAATAATTTATTTAGGCTTAATTTAAACAAACAAATTAAGTTGAACATTACTAAATTGTATTTGTTTGTTTAAATTTAACTCGTATAAATTGTTTGCAACAATTTTGCAGACATCATTTTTTCAGACTATTCAAAACCAATGTTTGTACAAAAATGTCCTCATTGAAACCCATTAAAACCCACATTATTTCACATAAGTTATACATTCCTTGTTAACAAGTTTACGCTTTTATAAAAACTTTATGTTTTTATAAAAGCTTTTAACTTTTTTTAATACATTTTTTCAGGTTAGCCCTGTGAAGCAAAATAATCACTTTTGCCCATTTTATGAGCACTGCAGACCAAATGAATACAAATTTTGTAATTATCATGATGTGGGTGTATTGTTATGGAAATCAGAGTTTGGTTTGTATGTATAGACCAATTACCATGTTTGTAAACATTCAGGATGCGCGCGCAGGGAGGTGGCAGAAAAAATCGGGAGCGCTAGCATTTACAGCGAGGGAATGACATCAGATGGGTACAGAGTTTGTTGTTGTCTTAGAAATAAGATATATTTATTACATATTATATATATTATTTACATAATGCTTTCAGTGCATTATAACAGCTTGTCACCCAGTGATAAGCACAGTGATTCGGCAATATTAACGTTAAAGTGAGCGGTGTTCGTCTGACATCTTGAATAAGATGAAATGACCAAGCATCCAGCCCCAAATATACAATCTCATTGAAGCTCCAAGGGATTTTATGAGAGAATTTAAAGGGCTACAAGTGTTTGGATGCCAACAATTGTGTTCTGTGTGGTCATGTGCAAGAAATAATGTTCCAGGATTACCAGTTTCAAAACTATATAGTGCTAAAAACCGAGGTTCTGCCGAACCAAAGACAAGGAAAAAAGACTGAGCTAACATTATACAAGGCCTGTGTAAGCATCAACAAGCAGAACAACTGCATTCTGACAGCAAACTACACCTGTACGGCAGGCCCATGGTATGTGAACTTACACATAAAGGTAAAGTTGGTTTTATATTTGCACATTCAGACTTTCTCCTTAATAATATAAATTTCATAAACGTATTATTTGCAAACTCTAAATAGCGAAATCATATTAGCAGCCAATGACTATCAAAGTACAACATTGTTCAGTCAAATAAACAGTGTTAATGTTGTTTTTTAAGTCACACTTGCAGGTTATTTCAGACTGAATACTCAAAGTGCCGTGGTAAACAATATAGGGAGTGTGTCACAAGTTGTCACTCAAGGAATGTGTGAATATAAAACCAACTTTAATAACTTACACTTTCACGTTTCATTCTAAGCATTCAGTGTCTGCAGTTTAATTAACCATATGTAACTGTTTTGCCGAAATCATTACTGCAATCAAAAACGAGTAATGTGTATGATTCAGCATAGCCTGAACTTACCTGATATAACATGAGAACTGCAGAGTCAAGCATTTTTAATTAGGTCGTCACTTCATTCAGCTCCCTTTTAGCCAAAGACGTCTGCAGTAGGCATTAAAAGCAGTCTGGTGTTTGGTAAAAGTTAAGTTTTCTTAAATTTAAGGATGCCAATTTTTCTTCCAATTTCTTCGCAGCCTGTCTTTTTTTGCTATCGGGAACCCGTGTGACGTCATGTGTGACGTAGGTTGGTAATTTGTCTATATACCGAGAAAAATGTATGTGTGTAAACAAAAATAGAGAAATCCATCAGAATTAAAGTTGTTGTCGGTAGAATAGCCCAGATATATAATGTAGCAGCACTACAGGCATCCCGAGATTGAATCCTGGCTCGTGGAACTTTCGCGATCCTACCGCCCTTTCTCTCACTTCACTTCCTGTCAACGTACTATCCTACTAACCTGTCTAACAAAGGCAAAAATGGCAAAAGTAAATCTTAAAAGAAAAGAAAAAGAATTAAAGTTGTTTCCGATCATTGGAACAGCATAAAAAAGGTTTTCATTAAAAGAAAATAAATAGCAAATGTGGAAAAAAAATGTATTCATTTTCTTTTCAGCTTAGTTGCTTTATTCATCAGGGATCGCCACAGCGGAATGAACCACCAACTTCTCCAGCATATGTTTTACGCAGCAGATGCCCTTCCAGCTGCATTCCATCACTGGGAAACACCCATACACTTCTATTCACTCGCATAAACCACGTAAAATGTAGCTTACCTAATTCATCTATACCAAATGACTTTTGACTGTGGGGGAAACCGAAGCACAGGGAGGAAACCCACACAAACACTGGGAGAACATGCAAACTCCACACAGAATTGCTATCTGACCCAGCCTAAGCTCGAACCAGCGACCTTCTTGCTGTGAGGTGAGAGGAAAAAAAAATTAAAGGGTTAAAATCCTCAAAATTAATGAATTTTGGTTATCATTATGGGCTGATGTTGGTTATGAAATATATGTAAAAATTATACGTTGTATTTTATATTTGGCCTTGGTTTAAATATAACAATGTGAATGCTAATCAAACTATCGAGAAATTATATATTTTTTTCTTTTTCTTTTCCAAGCCGAAATAATATACCAGCTTAAACATACCCTTATTTACCAACCTCTAACATCAAAAGGGATTTTGAACAGATGAAATCCATCCCTGCGTCATATTTTGGCCATTTTTTTTTTTATCCTCAAATGTTGGCACAGTATTTGTACCCCATGTCTTGAACACTCTGTCAACATTTAATATCATCCATGCTAGTCTTTCCCTTCATATGACCAATATTGATTGAGAGTTGCAGTTCATTTTCTGTGAGCACCTCGAGGGTCGATTGTTCAGAAATCCTGCAAGGAAACGGCAAACCCTGCAAAGACACTCAATAAAATGAAACTTTTGTTGAGCCACAGAAAAAAAAAAAGCGGGACAAGCCTAAATATTGACAAAACATATTTGACTAGAGCTTGCTGTTCTCTGGATTTTGTCAAGCTGTACAGGAGCTTCGAGCCGGCTGTGAATTGCGAATGAAGGTCTGCACGCTGCTGCATGTCCGCTGAGCCCCATGGCTGTTGAAGTGAGTGCAAGACTGACTTTATTTTCTATACCGACCACAACACCTAGATTTGGCGTCAACAATGCAGAGAAGGAGAGTAATAAAAAAGGAGGAAGAGAGAGAAAATAGAAATAATAAGGAAGGGTGGAAAAGAAGAAAGAATAAAGGACAGAAGAACACAAGAAAGAACAAAAGAATAGGAAAGAAAAAGAAGATAGAAAAAGAGACAAAGAACAAACTAATCAAAGAAAGAATGAACTAATGGATGAATGAAAGAATAAAAGCAAGAATGAAAGAAAAATTAATAGAAGATGGAATAAGGGTGTAAAAAAGAACAAACTAATTAAAAAGAAAAAGTAATGAATGAAAGGAAGAAAGAATAAAATAAAGTAAAAACAGGAAGAATGAAAGAAAGAATGAGAGAGGAAAAGAAAGATTAATGCGAAGAGGAAAGGAATATGGAAATAATAAAAGAAAGAAAGAACAAACTAATAAATAAGTGAAAGTAAGAACAAAGAAAGAAAAAAGAAAGATTAATGTGAAGAGGAAAAGATGGAAATAATAAGGAAGGGTGTAAAAAAAGAAAAGAACAAACTAATAAATGAAAGAAAGAACAAGGAAATGAAAGAAAGACAGCAAATGAAAAAAGATTAATGTGAAGAGGAAAGGAAGATGGAAATAATAACGAAAGATGTAAAGAAAAAAGAAGGAACAAACATGAATAAAAGAAAGAACAAACCAATGAATAAAAGAACGTACAAACTACACAAAATAATTCTTGATAAATTAACAGTAACTTACAGGCAACAATTATCCAGTAGTTGCTGTATTTCATGAAACAGTAAAATTACTGTAATACGAATTACAGTAGTGTAACGTTTACTGTAAAGTGTACCTGCAAAAATGTGTGTGGAGTTTTTCATGGTAATTTGCAATACTGTATTTAGATGCACAGTAACTGATTATTTCCAAGAATTTATTGAGAAATCTACAGTAACATACTGTAAGCCATGTACACAGTATGAAAATGTTGAGAATACAATTTGTATACTGTGAAAACAACAATATATACAGTAACACTGTACACAGCTTATACAGTAAGAAACTGTTGAGAGCAGTTGATACTGTGAAAACAACATAAATCTTTTACAGCATAATGAAAGAAAGAACTAATATATGAATGAAAGGACAAACAAAAAGGATGAAATAAAATAAAATAAAAAGCAAGAATGAAAGAAAAATGAAAGAGAGCAAAAGAAAGACTAATGTAAAAAGGAAGATGGAAATGAAAGGGTGTACAAAAGAAAGAAAGTAAGAAAGAAAAATCTAACTAATGAATGAAAAAAGAAATAAAGAAACTAATGAACGAATGAAAGAAAGGATAACCAAAAAGAATGAAGGAAAAAATAAAAAGAGAGCAAAAGAAAGATTAATGTGAAGAGGAAAGGAAGATGGAAATAAGGAAGGGTGTAAAAAAAGAAAGAACAAACTAATGAAAGAAAGAAAAAACAAACTAACAAATGAAAGAAAGAACAAAGAATAAAATAATGAAGGAAAGAAAGAAAGAAGTAACAAACTAATGAAAAAAAGGATGAAAAAAGAAAGAACAGACTAATGAATGAAAGAATGAAAAAAGCAAAAATGAAAGAAAGAACAAATGAATGAATGAAAGAAAGAATGAAAAAGACAGCGAAAGAAAAAAATATGTGAAGAGGAAAGATGGAAATAAGAAAGGGTGTAAAACGAAAGAAAGATCAAATGAATGAATGAAAAAAAGAAAGCACAAAATAATGAAAGAAAGAACAAAGAATGAAAAGAAAAATGAAAGAAAAAGAGCAAAATAAAGTCTTATGTGAAGAGGAAAGGAGGATGGAAATAATAAGGAAGGGTGAAAAAAAGAAAGAACAAACTAATAAAAAAAGAAAGAACAAACTAATAAATGTAAGAAGGAATGAAAAAAGCAAGGATGAAAGTAAAAATGAGAACAATAAAAAGATTGTGAAGAGGAAAGGGGGATAGAAAAATAAGGGTTTAAAAAAGAAAGAAAGAAAGAAAGAACAAAGAATTAAAGAAAGAATGAACAAACTAGGAACGAAAGAAAGAATGAAACAATGAGAGCAAAAGAAAATGTCAAGAGGAAAGGAAGATGGAAATAATATGGAAGGGTGTAAAAAAGAAAGAACAAACTAATGAAAGAAAGAACTAATGAATGAAAAAAGGACAAACAAAAAAGAATGATAGAAAGAATGAAAAAAGAGGGCAAGAATGTGGAAACAAGAAAAAGCAAATGGAAAAAAAATAAAAGGAATTAAAGAAAAAAGAAAGACATTGATAAGGAAATGAAGACAAAAGACAAGTAAAATAACGAAGGACTAACAAAATGGAAAGAAAACAAAAAAATAACATAAAGGAAACAGATTTTAAGGAAAGAAAGACAGAAGGATGGAAGAGATAAGGAAATGTGCAAGGGTAAAGGAAGAAAAAGAAAACAGGAAGATGAGAAAAAAGGATGGGAGATAAGCAAAAGGAAACAACAACAAAAAAAGAGGAGGATGAAATGAAGAAAATGTATGAAAGAAAAGGCAGGAAGGCTTAGAGGAAGAAAGGAAGACAAAATAAGTTTTAAAGGAGAAGGACAAAAAAGAGAAAAAGGACTGAAAACTTAAGGAAGGATAACTATAAAGAAAGCAAAGAAAGAAAAAAAAGGAAAGGCAAAAAAACTAGTTGCACAGCTGTAGGAAAAGCAGCAGGAAGGAAAGAAAATGAAAAGTAGGAGAAAAAAAACAGCTGGAATGTTTGGAGGAGAAAATAAAGACACAGTAAGAAGACAGAAAGTTCCAAAGGGGAAGAAAAGATTGGAAAAAAAGGAAAGGAGGGTGAGGAGAAGAGATGAAAGTCAAGCTATGAAGACAGTTGGAAAGAAGAAAATGATAAGAAAGGGAAGGTATGGAAGAGGGGAAAAAGAAAGTGGGATGACAGTTGCACGGGAAAGGGATGACAAAAAGTAGGTAAGAGGACCAAAAGTGATAGTAAACTAGACTACAGGGTGTAAAAAAGAAGGGGAAAGTGAAGGGAATATGAATAAGGAACAAAAATAAAGCATCACAGATGAATGAAAGAAAAAAATGATGACATGGAGAATGAAATGATGTAGGATAGAAAGAAAACTAAACTAGAAATACTAGTGCAAAAAAATGGGATTAAAAGAGTAAGAAGATAATAGACTGTTACAAGAATGAAACAAAAAGACAGGAGAACGAATCCTCTCTAAAAGAAAGGATAGGATGAAGAAAACAAAGATTTAAGGAAAGAAAGACAGAAGGATGGAAGAGATAAGGAAGCACGCAAGGGTAAAGGAAGAAAAAGAAAGCAGGAAGACGAGAAAGAAGAAAAAAGGATGGAAGAAAAGCAAAAGGAAACAACAACAAAAAAAGAGGAGGATGAAATGAAGAAAATGTATGAAAGAAAAGGCAGGAAGGCTTAGAGGAAGAAAGGAAGACAAAAAAGTTTTAAAGGAGAAGGACAAAAATGAGAAAAGGATTGAAAAACACAAGGTTAGAAAGAAAACAAAAGATAAGAAAGGAAGAAAAAATGTAAGATGGGAAAACTAAGCAAGAAAAATGTAAGGAAGATTAAAAGAATGACAGAAAAGAGCAAAAGTAGAAAAGAAAGACTGAACTATAGTTCAATGAATGAATGAATAAAAGAAGATATTATAAGATTATAAGAATGGAACAAAAATACAAGGACAAGTCCCTTACTTCTATAAGACAAAGAAAGAAAGACAAAAGGTAAGAAAAAACATAAGAAGGGAAAACTAAGAAAAAGAAAGAAAATGTAAGACTGAAAGAAAGAAAAAAGTAGAAAAGAGCAACAGAAAGAATGAATTAATGAATGAATGAATGAAAGGAAAATGGGATAAAAAAGTAAGAAAATAATAGACAATGTTATAAGAATGGAACAAAAACACAGGAGGTCAAATCCCTTACTTCTAAACGAAAGAGAAAGAAAGACATATAAGATAACTAAAGAACGGAAGAAAGGAAGAAATAAAATGTAAGAAAGGAAAACTAAGTAAGAAAAAGTAGGGAAACCTTAAAAAGATTGAAAGAACGAAAGTAGAAAAGAGCAACAGAAAGAAAGAATAAACTAATGAAAGAACAAATGAATAATAGCAGGAATGAAAGGAAATGGGAATAAAAGAGTAAGAAAATAATTGAAAAATGAAATGAAAGAAAAAATTAAGAAAGATTGAAAGAACGAAATAAAGTAGAAAAGAGCAATAAGAATGAACTAATGAAAGAATAATTGAATGAATGAATGAATGAACAGAAAATAATAAACAATGTTATAAGAATGGATCAAAAAGACAGGAGGACAAATCCCTTACTTCTAATAAACAGCTAGTCAAAGACTTGTTTCAGGTCTTTTTCTGGATGAAGATGGTATTTCAGTTTATCCAGCTAAACAAATCTCACGTAAAACAACATAAACTATTCAGCCTCCATTTTGAGAGAGAGAGGAGTCAAGTAGGACAAATTTTGTTTAATTAAAAGTCAGATAATAATCTGCTTTCAATCAATCCGCAAACCCATAAAAACCCGCTCAGTGGATGTGGACAAAACCACCGGGAAACGATTGTGCGACTCGAACCCAAGACAAACCACCAAACAGCCTCTCGCTGCATGTAGCTATCGGAAGATAATCTAAAATTACGCAGCGAAGCTAACTCATTAGCATACTCATGCACTGGAGGGAAATGCACTGATTATGTTTTACTTTACACTGATGACCGAGATGTATTCATCTGCTACGACCGCGGCTTTGTGTGTCTGCGTGTTCGGCCAGGGGGAAAGGGAGGGTTGAAGGGGGACGGATATGTAATAATCATCCTCCCTAGATTAAATGGAGGCCATTAGACAGATATTAGGGGAACAATTGGGAGTATTGGGCCAGGCTGTACGCTAGCGCACTTCACTACGATCAACGAGTGAGTCACGGCTCCGGCTAATGGTTTATCAGCCGTGTAGACATAGGATGGTAGCGGGGCTGCGCACCGGGAGGCCTGGCCGCAGATATATTTTATCGGCCTACATGTCTCCGGCTTCTGTTCCCTCCTCTCGCGGCATTACCGGGAAAAAGTCATTACCGCTGTAATTATTTTCAAGAAGATGTACTCAGAGAACTCGCAAATATCAGCGAATTGCTTTCTTTGATAAATACTACGACATTGAGGGGGGTTGTTTTGCTGCGCCGTCCTCCATTTTTTTGTTATTTTCCTGAGTGCGTCCATTTTAGAAGTAGCATGTTTTACCGCGTTTGCGTCCACGCGTTAATTGGTCGTAATTAAGCGCACGCACAGAAAGGATGAGTGCGGGACTCATTGTGAGGTACAGGCATGTTCAAACTATAGGCGAGCGTGTGGGCTGGTTCTGTCAGAGAGGCACAAGGCAAACAAAGCTGCTCGGTCATGTCTGAGAGCGCCATGAATAATCTCTGATTGAGCCCAATTATCACAGCAGACATATCTGACAGAAACAGAGGCGGAGGCAAAATGAGTAAGACCTATTAATATTTGCAAAAAAAAAAAAAAAAAAAACTCGAGTGAAAAGCAAGGTTCGCGTTAAAAAAAGAGAACAGGCTAAACAATATGGTGCCCAAAAGATCCAGAGGCGAAATTAGACCACCGTGTGTCAACACACAAAATGAAAGGAGGCACCTGTTTATAATAGGCACCACCCTGGAAGAAGCTTATTTCTCCTGATGGGACCCCTACTGATGAGAGGAGACCCGACTAATCTTTATGTGACCTGTCCCAAGCCGCGGGGGACGGGGAGAACACAACGCGTGCCCGGCGGTACAAAAGGCACATAGAGATTCGTATTGACAGGTTGCGGTCGGGGGTATCGTTTTGCTCCCCGGGATGGCATAATCACATTATGGATGAAAGTGAAGCGTTGTCTGTATTAATAGGCAGTGAGTCAGGTGGGTTTTACCCCGGTGAGCCCCTGCGCCGAACAGAGGGATAGAAAACAATCAGTTTGACTGGTGCAGTGCTGACACCATGTGGTGAATGTGCGCATGTCAATGAATGATTGGCACCTGTACTCCAGCACAAACAGCTTTACAGTAATTTCGGTGAGTCTCTCCTTGCACACAGAACAACGGATCACCAAACTCGTTACTTGTGTGTGTGTGTGTGTGTGTGTGTGTGTACCTATATATATATATATATATATATATATATATATATATTTAACACTTAATCCCCCCTGAAGGACATTAGAACAAGATGTATGGGGGGGACTGCCCTTTAATAGTTAAGAAATAGTTTGCTCTGATCTGTCTCTTGAATAATATTAGTGATTAAAATAATAGATAACTCAAATATACATTTGACCACCTCTATGATGGTTCATACCATTGTGAATGCATGTTTGCACCAAAAATATTATTTTATCCACTTGAAAACGGCAAATCTAGAGACACCAACATACAGTTTAAATGTTTACAAAACATGTTTCTGTAAAAAAGGCGTTTGTAGATGTCTGTATATCAAGATGTGTAGTTTGTGTTTCATCATACACTGGCTCGCACATGGAAGTTCTACAGTAAAATATAAAATATGTGCAGTCTTTCAGGGTCATCCATTTATTGGTGCAGAAAAGCAAACCTGTCACCATTTAATATCACAAATGTCATTAAGAACCACTCAATATCCCTCAAAACACTTAAAACATAACAAGTTTGATTACTAAATTAGATGTAACTGAATTAAATATATAAATTTGGTTTACTGACGCACATTACTGAACAAAACTCAAAAACGTGACCCCTCCCCCCGATCATCAATGTGTAATTCGCACCCTGCAATTACCCATCCTTCACTTGTTCCAAAACTGTTTGACGTTCTTCTGTTGAACACAAAATAAGCTATTTTTGAAATATGCTGTAAACCTGTAACCAATCCATAGGATTTTTTTCTTCTTCTATGGAAGTCTCTGATTACAGGTTTCCAGCATTTTTCCAAATAACTTTTCCTAACAGAAAAAGAAAACTCACAAAAGGAACCACTTAAGAGAGATTAAATGGTGGCTAAATGTTCATTTTTAAGTGACCTATCCATTTAACAGGTCAAAATACTACTAATACTAATATGCATTGCTTCTTTTGTGTAAATAAATAACGTATTTATTAAATCCGTTCGATTTGAAAAAGTAGTTTATTACAAGTAACTTATTTTTGTAATCTAATTACTTAATACAGATTACATATTGATGAAAAAAGTGTTATTAGATTTTTAATAACTGCAAAGAGCAAAGATTTTGGATTACAGTATTTTGCTGTTTTATGCTGTCAATCAAAGCAAACCTAAAAATATTTTGACTTTCTCCTTTATGGCCAGAGGAGGGCAGTAACAATCAGAGTAGGGTTTTACAGTCTACACGGGATGTCAAAAACAGAGAAAAGAATGTTGCAAAAAAAATTGCATGATTAGTTTAGTGGTAGAACATGAATATATTCGGAATAATTAAAATTTTTTGTAATGTATAAAACATTATTTTCAATATAGAAAAAGATAAATTAAGAGATTAAATATAAAAAATATATTTTACATGAAATGCGTGGCAGTCAAATCTAAGTGTAAATACAAATGGAAAAAAAACAAATCTGTGTAAACACTATATTATATTATATTATATTATATTATATTATATTATATTATATTATATTATATTAGATTATATTTACACAGATTAGTTTTTTCCATTTGTATTTACAGTAAAAACACAACAAATTGTCTTGACCAAAAAGGCCCCAACAAAACAAATGTGTGTAGGAAATGGCTCAAAATGCAATCTCTCTGTGTCATATCCAATTAATGTTCATATAATTTGCCCATATGAGCCAGACTAATGATTCGAGTTATTGATTTGCTGTTCTACTTTTAGGAAAGCTTTCTTCAGAGGACGAGATCTGGGAGTTTGTGCTCAAACGCTGAATAACACCATGCTGTGTCAGGTATTTTTAGATAATCACATTTGCTTGCAATTTAACACCCTTTTGATGCATCTGTGTGCCTCATATTTCTGTCTAAAAGAAACTGCACTTCCTACATAGGTTCACTTTATAATGCTGGTCTTTATTACTAACTAAAATAACTCAAACCATAAAACTGAAACCATATACAGTTGAAGTCAAAATGATTAGCCCTTCTGTAAAATTGAAATTCTTTAAAAAATATTTCTCAAGTGATGTTTAACAGAGACAACATTTTAAGACATTTTATTAACTAATTTCTGATAAATAACTTATTTAGTCTTTGTCATGATGTCACATAACATTTTAGTTATTTTGCAAGATTCTTACATTGAGCTTAAAGTGCAATTGATTTGTGCAAAATTATTAAAATTCACATAGATTTGCCTTTAACTATTTAAATTCAGTTGAAATCAAAATGATTAGCCCTTGTGCGATTTATTTATTTATTTTTATTTTTAAAATATTTCCCAAATGTTTTACAAAGCAAGGAATTTTTTTACAGTATTTCCTATGTTTTTTTTCTGGAGAAAGTTTTATTTGCTTTATTTTTGCTTTATTTTGGCTAGAATAAAAGCAGTTTTAAATAATAAAAAAAACATTTTAGTCAAAATTATTAGCCACTTTTACAATACACTCTCAGAAATAAAGATACAAAAGCTGTCACTGGAGTGGTAACTTTTCAAAAGGTACAAATTTGTACCCAAATTGTTCATATTAATACCTCAAGGGTACATATTAGAACCTAAAAAGTACAAAAGTGATCCTTTAAAAATTTGTAGGTACTAATATATACTTTTGAGCTACCAATATGGACCCTTCAAGTACAAATGTGTACCTTTTGAAAAGGTACCACCCCAGTGACAGCTCTTGTACCTTTATTTCTGAGAAAAGTAAAATACTATTTACTGTCATCATGGCAAAGGCTATTCAAAATTAGTTATTAAAAGTATTATGCTAAATTATTAACATAATTTTGCCTACAACTAGATAGATGGATGGATGGATGGATAGATGGATGGATGGATGGATAGATAGATTGCCATGACAGTCCACAAAACAAGAGCAGAGAGCTTCTGTTTTTCACGTTCAGTTGATTAAAACAACAGTTCCCAGTGAATCAGGCAAATTAAGATGCTTTAGATAAGCTTGGCCTTTTTGGAATGGTACACAACTTTGGACTTTCACGACAGTTTGCAAAGGGTATGAATAATTTTGAACATGCCACTTTTAAAAAATGTAAATTAAAAGCTGTGAAATACATATTCATCTTTTTGGAGAAGCCTATATCATTTTAGTCCAAAAAATTGCCAGTTAAATAAAAGTATCATTTTAAGTCAGAATTTGCCAGAAGCATGAATAATTTAAGGCTTGACTGTATATATTTACAATTACAAATGTAAAACTAAACTGATATTAAAAACTAAATAAAATATATTATTTAAGGTCAAAATTGTCAAAATTATTATTTGAGTGAAAATTTGTGAATTTTGTTTCAAATATTTCCCAAATGATGTTTAACAAAGTAAGGAATTTTTCAAAGTATTCCTATAATATGTTTTCTTCTGGAAAAGTTATTTGTTTTATTTCGGCAAGAATTAAAGCAGTTTTTCAATATTAGCTGCCTTAAGCAATATTTTATTCCAATTGTCTACAGAACAAATCACTATTATGCAATGACTTGCCTAATTGCCATAACTTAATTAACCTAGATTGCACTTTAATCTGAATAGTATGATAAAAAAGTAACATATTATGTACTGTCATCAGGGCAAAGATAAACTAGATCAGTTATTAGAAAGTAGTTATTATGTTTAGAAATGTGTTAAACGGAAATTGGGGAAAATATACAGGGGTGCTAATAATTCAGGACTCAGGAGGGCTAGTAATTCTGACTTCAACTGTAGGCCTATATAATTCTGTGTGCAACATAAAATAAAGTGTTTGTAAACAGTATTAAACACGTGCTTAAGACATGTTTATTCATCCTTAAATGCTTTTAATTTGAATAATTCCTAAGCCGGCATGGGGTCTATTGGAAATGCACAAGGTAGCTACAATTACACATAAATAAATATTCCTGACAGTGCTTACACAAAAGGCTCTCGACGTGCATTAACAATAATCCCCGCGGTTCCTGCTGTTTGACCGTTTCATAAAACTTAATTAAACGTTGCCGTTTTGTGTGGAGATCCGTTACACACAAATACAGAAACCGGAGGAACGACGAGTGGTGTGTGTGTTTGTTGCTGCAATGTCAGTCTAGGATGTGTGAACAAACCAGAAGCCAAAACGAAAGGAATTAAATGATCATTTATGCATGTTACATAAGCACGTTGCATGTGGGGAGGAAAAATAAAATAAAATAAATAAATATATAAATAAATACATAAAAAACGATTAAAAGCGAATGACAGCGCCCCCGCGTGGTTAGACTGAAGCACTTCTCGATTATTATTTCATTGATCGGAGTGTCACTGAAAATTAAAACATGAATAAAACCATTGTGTTCTACTTCGAATGCAGATCATTGATCATTTATTTACTACACATCTTGATCAAAGTAAAACAGAAGCAGTTACACGAATAACATAACAATCACATACTGCACTGTGGTTTTATGCTGCGCTTTAGCATTTATGCAATCAGAGTACATTATTCATAAGGATGAATTTGTCTGTCTTTCCTACTATTACCACTAGGTGGCAGTAGCTCGCTTTATAACTACATTACGAGTAACTCTCCATGACCGCACTAGAATACAGAGTGACTCAGACTTGCAATGATTTCACAATTCTGAGAGGGAAAAATAGAGACATAAAATCACGTATTCCTTATCTACATGAGTCAGATTTAATGTACTCTATTCATGAAGTCTAAAATAATCGTTGCAAGCTTATATACTGGTTCTTATATATAAGTCGTATGGAAATTAATGTAAATCAATGTGCTTTCAATAGCTGTACAATCCTGCGAGTGAATTGACAGTTTTGTAAAGATTGTATGCAAAACATCGTTTATTCAGACCAGGAAATGAAATTTTCCTTTAAGAAGCACATTTGCTGGGACTATAAGCCCTTTTTACCTTTATTAAAACAATTTTTATAGTTACATCATGATCTGTATTAACGTAATATACTTCTAATTCAGTTGTTCATAATATTATAAATTGTAAAACACTCTTACATTATGATAACTGAAGATGCATAATGAATCTCTTAAAGGTCCAATGAAATTAAAATGAAATTTTCTAGATGTTAGGATCAGTATTGTTAGTTTTAGGATATCTACTGACCTATAGACGAATTACCGGTTTGTAAACATTCAGGATGCGTGCGCAGCAAGGTTGCAGAAAAAAGCCGGGAGCGTTAGCTTTTACAGTGAGGGAATGACATCTGCAGTACAGAGTTTGTTGTTGTATTAGGTATAAGTTATATTGATTACATATCAGATATATTATTTACATAATGCTTTCAGCCTATTATAACAGCTTGTCACCCAGTGATAAGCACAGTTATTCTGCAAAATTAACGTTAAAGTGAGCAGAGTTCGTCTGGTAGGTCCATTTGCGATAGCACTCTCCTAATGGATATTGGATAAGACAAAATGGACAAGAATCCAGCCCGAAATATACAACTATTGAAACTCCAAGTAATTTTTACCAGAGAGAAGTTAAAGGCCTACAAGTCTTTAGATGCTTACAATTTTGTTCTGTGTGGTCATCTGCAAGAAATAATGTTCCATGATTATCAGATTCAAAACTATGTAGTGCTAAAAACCAAGGTTCTGCCTAGCCAAAGACAAGGAAAGAAGACGGAACTGTGCAAGGCCTGGGTAATCATCTTGTACGGCAGGGTATGTGAACTTACACTTTTACCTTTCATTCTAAGCATTCAGTGTCCGCAGTTTAATTAACCATTTTTAACTGTTTTTGCTGAAATCATTGCAGCAATCAAAAATGAGTAATGTGTATGATTCAGCATAGTGTGAACTTACCTGATATAAAATGAGAACTGCAGAGTCAAGCATTTTTAATTAGGTCCTCACTCCATTCAGCTCTTATGATGGCTGTTAGACTAAGACGTCTCTGGTTGGCATTAAATGCAGTGTGGTGTACGGTAAAATTTAAGTTTTCTATTTTTGGACTTCGAATTTGGCATCCTACCGCACAACATGACATGTTTGCTATTGCAACCTGTGTTTTCTTTTGCAACCAGTATGCGCGGTTGAACCTGTGTGACGTCATGTGTGACGTAGGTTGGTAATTCCCCTATTCTTCGCGTATGAGCTGCCGCAGCCATTTGAATCTTTTTGACTCGACACTTACGGTGTCATTCACTTGCATTAATTTTTAAACGTTAAAAACAGCTCGTTACGCTGCTTGATGTTTCAAACTGATACTTATTATATTATTGTATTGTATTCCATTGTACTGTATTGTCATGAACACACTTGTTTATAGAGCAAGTAGTTTGACCGTTTTTTGCCATTTATAATTCCTATTCATTTCTCCCATACGCAACTGAATCGGAAATTCTTAAACAATCGTAAAAACGAGCGCACTTCCACATTAAAGAATAAGGTGCACCAAAACAGTGACAACATTTGTTTACAAGATCTATAATTGATATAGAGATGTAAAACTTTAGTGTCACTTCCACAAATGGATCAATGGTTTTATTCACATCACCTCATACTTCAGTTTCTCATTAAATCGTGACCAATCAAATGCTCTCTAGTATCTGACATGCCCTGTCCCTTTCAAGACTTTGCTCATTTGATGCGCTTGACCACTCTCTCTAGATATGGATATTCCATCTAACCATGCAAATTTTATGTATGCGCAAAACTGGAATATTGCATAAAACACGTGCGAATAAAGCAGCGTTTTAATCCAATAAGTAAAAAAAAAAAAAGTACAAAATCGTCACTTTCTGATTAACTGGTGTCAAATATCAAAGGTAAAAATGAAATTTACTGTGGTAGGAGAAGCTCCGTGAATGTTTTCTTTATTTAATAAATCACAAGACAAATGTGGACGCACAATCAAAGCATGGTGGTGTTTGAAGGCGTGAGATGCGGAGCACAGACGATCTTGGCAATTCTGGAGGTAATTTATAATATAATAACACTAATACTAAAATGGTAAAGGCATTTTAGAATGACCGAAACAACATTTTAGATGTTTTTCAATGTGGTCAGCCATTTGGTTTGTCCATTCACACACATTTTTATCATCACATGATCTCTTATAACAAAATCACATGACTTTTTTAATGCACATACTGGAATTTGTTCGGTAAAAGTGTTTCCATCGTAGTTAATGCGCATCTTTTCTTATCGACTAAAACGTTTATCCTACTCAGTTATGTGCATGTTATTTATGCGCAATGGAATTTCCATCAACCATTTTTTTATGCACATATCCAAAATGCACATAAAAATAGGAGGATGTAAACATAGCTACTGGCAATAGGGGTGATAAAACAAAATGCTATTGGCTGTTTTATGAAAATGGGGAAGAGCGTCTCTGCCCTCTCTTTATGTTTGGTTAAGATTAAGTCAAACATCAAATAAAAATGCACCCCCTTCAAGACGCTTCACATTTGATGCGCTTGAACTCAACCACTCTTTTAAAATTCTATTGGCTGTTTTTTAAAAAGGGGAGGAGCTACACTACGTCCAACCCTCTCTTCATGTTTTGGATAAGAGTACGTCAAACTGCGAATAAAAATGTGTATTTCAAAGAACTTCACAAGACCTTTTAGCCTTTAAGGCTAGTCACTACAAACTGTTTTAAATGATTCAGTTGAGACATTTCAACTTACATTAAATAAACCACCTTAAAACATCAAGTAAAATTAACAAAAACATGTACTAAGTATCTTATTGATCATCTTGCATTTTTTACAGTGTGCGCAGATCTAAAGGTACATGTGCTAATGTAAAAATGTCAAAACAATTCGTGCACTCATCCACAAATCCACCCTGAAACCCGTTTTCAAAATATTACAATGCAACTCCTCCAAATCTGCCAATAATTGTCCTTAAAAAAGAAAACAGAGTCACATAAACGCCCCCTTAATGCAATGCCACAAATGTACACTGTTTATATATTAGGCATTTCATTTTATTCATAATAATAGTGTAATTTAAGTGTGCAGGGTTCATTTTCCTGCCAACTTATTTTAAATTTGTGGGCATTTTTGCCTTAAGCCCCTATTTATTTCCAACCCTGAACCAGGTGATAAAGGCTAAAATAGAGCTGAGATATATTTAAATCAAGGCTTTCATTCTTTTTAGTGCAGATAGTTTATTTTTGTAAACAGCATGTACAGTTTGTTCTTTTTGTTTTGGTACAATGTCTTGATTTTTCCTAACTCGCCTTATCTCTACTTCTTTGTCAGAAATTCCTATTTTTCACTGTTTCCTTGGCTAAAGCTTCACCAAACCATTACAACCTAATAATGATCTAATCAGTAAAATTACCCCTAATCAAGGCCCATGGTGTGATTATTGAAATGTTTGTGGGTGGTATTAAGTGCTTATATTTTGCCACTATTGAAATGTCAGAAAATGAAAAGTGTGATGTATTTATTTGCATGTTCAAATGAAAAAAAAAAACAACAACAAAAAATTGTTGCACTTACACTCATACATTGGAGGAAATAAGTATTGAACACCAAAGGTGCTGTTGACTTGAAATTTTCACCGGATGTTGGTAACAACCAAGGAAATCCATTTATGCAAAAATAAAACTATTTTGTTTACAAATTAATTTATAGGTGATAAAATTAAATGATGCAGGGAAAAGTATTCAACACATGAAGAAAGGGAGGAGTAGAAAGGCAGTAAAAGCTTAGACAGCTGCTAAAATCTCTTAGTAGTTCTTCAGCAACCCTTTGCTTTTTATCATTATAAAATAATATTAGCTGCATCAGTCCAACGTCTACATTAACAGGATGAGGAAGATGAAAGCAGGGTGGACATTTCAGCAAGACAATGATCCAAAACACAGCCAAGCAAACTCTCAAATGCTTTCAGAGAAATCAAGCAGAATGGCCCAGCCAATCACCTGACTTGAATCCAATACAAAATAAAGATCAGATCATTAAGAAATAAAAGATCATTCTCTATATCAGAGGTGTTTTTAAGCTGCCATTACCAAAAACCTTTTAGATAAAGTATGAAATACATTATAGTATTTTGGAGGAAAGGGGATTTAAGTAATAATGAACGTGGCATGGTTGTTGGCTTGTTGGCAAGGCAAATGCCTTGTTAATGCCAGAGGAGAATGGCCAGACTGGTTCGAGCTGATAGAAAAGCAATTGTAAATCAAAAAATCACTCGCTACAACCGAGGGATGCAGAAGAGCATCTCTAAACGCACAACTCCGGGTGCCACTTCTGTCAGCTAAGAACAGGAAACTGAGGCTACAATTTGCACAGGCTCACCAAAATTACACAATAGAAGACGTTGCCTGGTCTGATGAGTCTCAATTTATACTGCGACATTCGAATGGTAGGGTCAAAATTTGGCGTCGACAACATGAAAGCATGTATCAATGGTTCAGACCAAAGTGTAATGGTGTGGGGGATATTTTCTTGGCACACTTTGGGGCCATTAGTACCAATTAGGCATTGTGTAAATGCCACAGCCTACCTGAGTATTGTTGACGATCATGTCCATCCCTTTATAATCACAGTGTACCCATATTCTGATGGCTACTTTCAGCAGGATAACACACCATGTCATGAAGCGCAAATTATCTCAAACTGGTGTCTTGAACATGACAACGAGTTCACTATACTTAACGGGCCTCCATAGTCATCAAATCTCAATACAATCGAACACCTTTGGGATGTGGTAAAATAGGAGATTCGTATCATGGATGCGCAACCGACAAATCAGCAGCAACTGCATGATCATGTCAATATGGACCAAAACCTCTGAGGAATATTTCCAGTACCTTGTTAAATCTACGCCACGAAGGCAATTCTGAAGGGAAAAGGGGGTCCAACCCAGTACTAGTAAGGTGTACCTATTGAAGTGGCTGGTAAATGTATTTAAATCAATAATTTCAGTGCAAACAAACCTCATTGTTTATTGGACACATTATATAATGTTTTTGCAAGCAGCAGACTTCATACTTAATGTTTGATTCTTAATGTTGATTTCAGATCCTTATTTTCTGTGTTTTGTTGGCTAGGCTTCCACCAAAACACTACACCCTGATGAACTAATCAGGAAAATTAGCCCTGATTAAAGTCCATAATCTAATGTTTGCAGGTGGTACAGTGTTAAGCACTCATATTTCGCCACCATTGAAATCACAGGAAATGAACAGTGTGGTGTATTTATTTGCATGTCTTGTCTAAACAACTCACTCTCTCTTGCAGCGGTCTGCTCTAAAAAATACCAGGAATCCGAGGGGACAGGGATGTTGTCCAACCCAGGAAGGAAAACAGAAAGTGGAGGAAATGAAAGCGAAAGCGAGGGCATCACAATCTGACAACTCCAGCGCCTCTGTCAGACAGTGGTTGACTGCAACTCTGCTATTCCTGTTGGAGGGCTGAACCCACTCTGCCTTGTTGGCACAGATATTTTTAGCCCTGGCGTTTGGCAGAGAGACCGGCACTAAGAGTGATGGGGCCACACAGGCCTCCGACTGCAAAAGGGCAACGGTTGGATGAAGTGGGCGAAGGCGGGCAAGGTCACACGAGGCCAACGGAGACCAGAGGAGTGGAGGCTGAGGTGAGGAGATCTGGAGATTGAATCTTTTGACAGGCTGCATTTTACACATGGAAATTATATGATGTTTTAAAAAAAATGTAAAAATTTTCAATTATATTTGGATATACACCAAGTGATGAAGTGTTTTAGGTATAATTTGTCCTATTCTCCCTGCAAACAAGTCTTAAGGTGGGCAACAATACAGCACCAGTCAAAATGCACCACACATTCTCTATTGGGGACCAGTTGGAAGTGCAGGCAGGCAGCCAGGACTTTGTAATGTGTGCAGAATGTGGTTTGCATTGTCTTGTTGAAATATGAATAGACGTTCCTGGAAAAGAAGGCAGAATTTTGTGCTCCAAAATCTCTATGTACTTTTCAGCATTAATGGTTACATTACAGAAGTGCAAATTACATTTGCCAAGGGCACTGGCACAACCTCATACTTTGACAGACCCTGGCTTTTGGACTTGTTGCTGGTAACAGGCTGGATGATCCTTTTCTTCTTTAGTCCAGAACACACATCGTCTATTTCTCCCCAAAAATACCTGAAATACTGATTTATCTGACGTAAGTACACGTTTCCACTGTGTGATGGTGCATTCCAGATGCCTCCAAGCCCAGAAAAGTCGACAGTGTTTCTGGACACTGTTTACATAGGGCTTCAATTAAATTAGGTTATAACTGACACTAAAATTGTAGGCAGACAAGATAAAGTTTGCGCGAGTCAATGTGAGAATTTATAAAAATAAAAAAAGCTTCAGTGCTTTTTTGAGTTGCAAACAAGTGATTCTTATAAATTGGTTCTTTTAGCCAGTGATAGAGTTATAGAGTCAATGGTAACACTTTAAAATAATGGTCCATTAGTTAAGGTTAAGTAATGTGTTTACTAACATGAACTGATTGATAATATTCATCTTTGTTAGCGGTAATTAACATTATTTAAGTTAAATACCATTCTTTAGGTTAATTAACATTAGTTAATTTTAGTTCATGTTAATTTACTGTGGATTAACTAATGTTAACTTTGGTTTTTAATAATGCATTAGTAAATGTTTAACTATTATTAATAAATGCTTTACAATATTATTTATATTTAGTGAATGCGGGTAAATACATTAACTAATGGACCATTATTCCAAAGTGTTACTGAATTGATGAATTGTGAGTGATTTTTAAAAACTGTGAGTGAACTGTTAATTGTTATTAAACATAAATATTCACAGCAGAACTGTTGTAAAATGTTTATCTTAAAACAGTAAATATTTTACAGACCTCTTTACTGATCATTGTTTAGCCTGTGGGCTTAAATGTGCTCTAAATATATGTTCTGTAGCTTGTCATCATAAACTCACACATGAGATGTTAGTTTGAATTAGATTCACTCACACACTTTAGAGTGGTTACTGAGTTGTGAACGACTCACTAAATCAAGAGTCATTTTTAGTGTAGTAATAATTAATATTCTAAAAAAGATTCACATTTTTTTACAAAACCTGTGAACTCATCGTAAGTTGAACCCGAGTTGTCATCGTAAACAACTAGAACTAATATTAAGGGAAACTATATAGCTCATTTAATTATAACTATATATAATCTATTCATTCATTTTCCTTTGGATTAGTCCCTTATTTATTAGGGGTCACCACAGCGGAATGAACTGCCAACTATTCCAGTATATGTTCCTGCCGTTCCATACACTCTCACATTCAAAAACACACTCATACACTATGGCCAATTTAGTTTACCTAATTCGCATGGGTATAGCACATGTTTTTGGACTGTGGGGAAACCAGAGCACCTGGAGGAAACCCAAGCCAACACAGGGAGAACATACAAACTCCACTCATAAATGCCAACTGACCCAGCTGGGACTTGAACCAGCGATCTTCTTGCTGTGAGGCGACAGTGCTAACCACTGAGCCACCATGCCGCCAAACCAAAAAATTATATTTTGTAATTTGTCAACAAAGACAAATTTTCTGGTTAACCCAGACTGTAAATGAAGCAACAACTGTTAATGATTTATTTATGATGATATCATCATAATAATAATAATGATATCATCATAATCAAAGAACTTGATTAGTTGTTATTTTCTAGGTCGATATGGCTAGGGACCATACTCTCATTCCCGAATAATAATCAAGGAACTTTGCTGCCGTACCCTGGCTGCAGCTGGCACAGTGATATTGTGCAGTGGCTAAAAAAAGTTCTAAATCATTTTGGTTGCAATATTTTTAGGCATTGCGTAATATCATTGCACCTGCTGCAGCCATGGTACGGCAGCAAAGTTCCTTGATTATTACACCAGAATGAGAATATAGTCACTAGCCAAATCGACCTAGAAAATAACAACTATTAATTTTCTATTGGTCTTAGTAGCTGATGTAACTACAGAAGAGTCAAGCTCTAAATAGGAAATTTATTAGGAGTGTGAACCTACACTGGTCTCACGGTTCGGTTATGATTATCATGCCATCGATTTGGTTCAATTCGATATCTCGGTGCATCACGGTGCATTGACGATGCTTTCCATACATAATAATTTTTTTTTCTTTACAACACAAGAATTTTTTTTTTTTTTTATCAAAATCTATAAATATGTTTATATTTATATATTATTTGTAATACAATTTTGTCCTTTAATACAAGCAGTAATATATATGAACTGTACCTTTAATTTTACCTGCTCAAAAAAAAAAAAAAACACTCTTTGTGAATGTTTTAGACAAAACTCCAATACATGCACAGAAGGCAGCACGAGCATTCATAACAAATAAACTAATGTAAATATTATCCCGCTTGCTTTTTGAGCACTGGCAAGTTCTTACACCCTTATGATTGGTCATTGTCTACACCCGCTCAACAGAAAGGGCTGCGATTGGCTTTAGAAACAAAAGCTCTGTTCACCCATGAGTGACGCGGGAAAAACAGTCGCGGGTCAGTCTATATGCGCATAATACGTGGTTACCAGGTAATTCGTAATAGAATAAATACAATACAATAAACTCGCACCACAGGCACGCTTGTGTCTGGATCCACAAGTATCGCTTTAACAGCCGAGAGGAGAGGAAACTTTACCTCACGAACATGCCAATGGGTCAAATGCTCAAAGTGTGTGTGTGTGTGTGTGGGAGAAAGAGAGAGAGAGGGAGAGAGAGAGAGAGAGAGAGAGGGAGAGAGAGAAAGAGAGAGGGACAGAGATCGTGTTTTACAGCATTTCTCCCTAGTGAAATAGCGGCTCGTGCTTTACCATTCCTCAGTGTCAGTGAAAGATTTGCTATTTAAGTAGAAGGAGTGTTTTATTTAATCATCCTTGCCTCCTTCGCCATAGTATTCTACCGCAACATCGCGCATAGGGGATAAATGACATCAGTTCGTAATAACCGGTTATGATCTATTACTGAACCGATATCGAATTGTCCCCATCTGCATCGCGGTGAAACAAAGAAACTATTAATTTTGACACCTCTAAAATTTATTGAAACTCTTTGGTCATTTTAGAGCCAGATGCTAATAGGCTTATCTGATTTAATGATCTATGCTAAGGTAAGCTAAAAGTGCCGTTGCCAAATCTGGAGATTGGCTAAATGGATTTAAAAATGGTAAAAGTAAACTGTTTAACTTTTGGGGAGTTATTTAAGTGGAGTGTTTCTTCAATAAGAAATGAGCACACTGGGGGCGCTATGAAGCAGCATAAGAGGAAGCCATGCTTTTCACCGTCTCCACAATCAAGTTGATAAAAACTGCAGTTTCAGCTACAACTATTATAGCCAATGTAGCCGTGAACAGATTGTGCGAGCCGTCAGACAGATAGAGAGATGTCCTCTTCGAAATGTAAGTCAGATCAACTTTAAATTAGCTAAATATTAAGCTAAACATTCATAACACTACATTTGAGCTTCAAACTCTGTCAATGCCGCCAAAAAAACAGCATCAGTGCATTAAACCATCTCAATTTTAGGCCTAAGCTAGCAACAACATGGCGACGGCTGAGCAAACAATGAGTTCTGGACAAAAAGGTACAGATATGTCAACAGTAATGGAGAATATCTCAAATAAAATGATCAGAAATTAGCAAACTATTTTGTAATAAAGTAATTTTTATAAATGCAAAGAAAAAAACATTGGCTCTTTTTTTTGTCTGTACATAACAAAGGATTTGTATATTCCCTTTTTCAGTTTCATAGTTTTTTTTAGTAAGATGTCTTTAGCATCTTTAACAACTGTTTGCTATCACTGGCCTGCCAAGACAGCCTAACCTCTTCATGGCGTATTGCCTCATTTTTTCTTTATAAACCATTTTGTTTTGCAGAATCTTTTGTGCCCTGGTTGCATAATGGCTCCTCCTCAGTCACTGAAAGACTTCTTTCCCGCCTTTTAGCTCTCTTCCCATCAGCATCTCAGCAGGTCTCTTTCTTAGATCCACCTGTCTGGGTGCCGAGCTCTGCGGAAAGCACTAACATATTCCCTTTGTTAGCCGTTCCTCCTCCACAATTTGTCTCCGCATGGATGACCTTGACTGCTCCTATCCCAAAATAGACCCCGAGCACAGGTGTGTGTTTTTTATCGCTTCCTTCGAGACTGTATTATCGCACGCAGGTTTTCGTTCTATAAATGGAAGATCTGAATCGTACGCTATCAACCCTCTCCTGCCAAGTCAAAGCAATCTGTCGTTTGGCATTCAGTCCTGCGGATTACTTGTTGCTATGTGAAAGTTTGGCTGAAGGGCTTTGTGTTTGAAAAGTCGTTACGTCTCTGGAATACATTTTCTGTCATCCTGGTTTTGTACAGTACTGAATTTATAGGTTTATATATTTAGAAAGTAAATGCTCAGCTGAGTCAAGCAACGAAACAGCGGCTGCATTGACAACTTCGTTTTCTTCAAGTAATTAGAATAAACGATTTAGTCAGTTAACAAATATAAAGGCTTCTTGGTTTAGTAGAACTGCACCATTCCCAATATTTAATATGCTTGATTTATTGCTAATTTAAGGCTGACAGAGGAAATCAGATTGGCAACCCCCATAGGTTAACACACTTCTGCAATTATTTTTGCAGTCTTTTCAAACAACCTATTTAAAAAAAGCTGAAACAACACAGTTCTTGAGTTTTTTTGGGACAACTTGATTGCTTTACTATCAGTTCACTTAAAATTGTAAAAGAAACAATTAAGTGAATTTAATTTATTTGTGTTGGGACAACATGAAGGAATTGTGTGGAACCCAGCATTTTTTACAGTGCTCTAACAGAGTAAAAAAAAGGAGTAATAATTACCCAGCAGGCACCTTGATGTCAAAACGACCTAAAAAATGCTTATCGATTTGATGCAACCCAGGCTCATTCTGAAAACGTACCGCTGTATACATTTCTGGAGTGCGCCAAATACGTCCCAGGAGGTATGTTTTTTTTTTTTTCCGCAAATCCACCAGAGGCCGCTGTGTACGCTTTTTCAGATCTCAAATTTTCTTTGCAAGTGCCATTTGCGCATGCTGTTCTCACGGAAATCATCCAGAGGATGCTGTTGACTGACTGACCGACTGACCCACCCTCCTCCTTCCCTAAACCCAACCAATAGTGTTTTCAAAAGCACCAGTTGACCCACCCACCCACTTCCCTCACCTGATTTTTACTAGGTTTTCAGATTTTACCACATTCTCACCCTGTTATTTACTTGTTTATTTTATTTTTTGCCTTCTGTTTCTGTCTTTCCTGCTTTCTGGAACTGTTCTTCGCCAGACTTGAACCCTGTTTGCCGATGTACAGTACGTGGCAAGCTACAGGGTTCATGAATGTGCTAGCAAGCTGCTAACTGAACAGAGTAGGTACAAAACACTTGGCTAACATTCATTCATTTTCTTTCAGCTGAGTCCCTGATTTTTCAGGGGTTGCTACAGCAGAATGAACCGCCAACTATTTCAGCATATGTTTTACGCAGCGGATACCCTTTTAGCTGTAACCCAGTACTGCGAAACACTCGCTCATTCACGCACACACTCATATACTACATCTAATTTAGTTTATTCAATTCTCCTATCGCACATGTCTTTGGACTGTGGGGGAAACAGGAGCACCCGAAGAAAACCCATGCAAACATGGTGAAAACATGCAAACTCCACACAGAAATGCCAACTGGCCCAGCCAGGACTTGAACCGGTGACCTTCTTGCTATGAGGCGACAGTGCTAACCACTGAGCCACTGCGGCAGCTGGCTAACAAATGAAATTCACAATAAATATGCTAGCAAGCAGATACTAGAACAAAATGAATCAAAACAGACATGTAACAAAATTTAAGAAATGCTAGCAGTTTAAAAATACTTAAGCTAACATTTCTAATGAGCCTAGCAATACGTGCTAGAAAGCTATTATAAAAACAATAATACATGTTCTTCTAAAAAGTTGCTATTTGAGCAACAGATTGGGAAATAGATCAAATAAAATGCTAGCAAACTGCTAACAGAACAAAGCAAGCTGAAAAAATAGATGGGTGATGTAAAATTAACAACAAAACAACAGCTGCTGACAGAGCAAAAAGAGAAAACACTTAGCTAACATACTGTAGCTAATGTATGAAATTAGCATTAAGAGTTAACATGCTGCTAACAAAGTGAAATACATTACACCTAATATACATTACAGCTATCTGAGCAGCAGATTGAAAAATAGATCAACAAGTAGCCTAGTGAGCTGCTAACATAGCAAAACAGATCAACTTAGCTAACAATATAAATCAACAGAACAGTAGATGTGCTGGCAAGCTGATAAAAGAACTAAGCGGATTTAAATTAAGATGAATAATGTAAAATCAATAAACGATGTGCTGGAAAGCTGACAGAGCAAAGTGGATAAAAATACTCCGCTATCGAATATAATCAGGAATAGATGTGCTATCAAGCTGATAACAGTGTAAAACAGATTAGCACTAGCAAACTTCATGCTGAAAGAGAAAAAGGGTGATGACAAAACAAATTCTTAAAAATCAATCAATAGTTGAGCTATTTTGTAAAAGGAATTTGCAGAATTAATTTTATTCAGCTTAGTCCCCCTGCTGAAAAATCCAGCTTAAACCAGCCTAAGATGGTTGGCTGGTTTTAACTGGTCGACCAACCTGGTTTTAGAGGGGTTTTGGCCATTTCCAGGCTGGTTTTCAGCCATTTCCAGCCTGGTCTTAGCTGGTCAGGCTGGGAGTTGACCAGCTAAAACCAGCTTGACCTGCCTGGTTTATGCTGGACATAGCTGGTTTTGTCTGGTCAAGCTGGTTTTAGCTGGTTTAAACTGGTCATTTTCCAGCCTGACCAGCTAAGACCAGGCTGAAAATGGCTGGAAACCAGCCTGGAAATGGCCAAAACCCCTCTAAAACTTAGGCTGGTTTAAGCTGGATTTTTCAGCAGGGCCCTTTATTCATTAGGGGTCGCCACAGCGGAATGAACCACCAACTTATCCAGCACATGTTTTACACAGCGGATGCCCTTCCAGCTGCATCCCTGTACTGGAAACACCCATAAACTCTCACTTACACACACACACACACACTGATTCACGACGGACAATTCAGTTTATTTAATTCACCTATAGTGCATGTCTTTGTACTGTGGGGGAAACCAGAGGAAACCCACACGAACACTGGAAGAACATGCAAACTCCACACAGAAATGCCAACTGGCCCAGCCAGGACTTAAACCAGCGACCTTCTTGCTGTTAGGCGACAGTGCTAACCAAAGTCATTGTATTACTTAATATTTACGATTGATTGAGCATTTTAATTCGAAAATGCTACTGGTCTTATAGGACCCATTTACACTAGTTAAATGTGACCCAATTCTGATTTTTTTGCTCATATGTGACACAGATCTGATCTGTTCTATGACCGTGTAAACACAAAAAAACGCATGCATTCGGATATTCAGAAATCGGTTTCAGGCCTCCTTCATATGTGGAACTAAATCAGATATAAATCGGATATGTGACAATGCGACTATCATGTAAACAGGCTGATCGGATTTATTGAGGCATTCCATTTTGTACATCATTAAACTTGCAACAATGTGGTACTTCTCTGCGGTTTAATGACGTCGAGGGGGAGCATGTGTGGAGACACCAACGCGGTAAACAACAACAACAACAGAGGAAACATGAAGGAGGAAAGTGGTCAGTGGTCGACAGCAGAAGTTACCTGCCTTCTTGCCCTGTTGGGAGATGAGTCAGTGGAGGACACCATATATAAACCATAGGTGGATGGTTTAATAATTATAAAATAATTGGGGGTGAACTTCGCATATTTCGCAGAGCTAAAAGCAAGACAATTTCTTCCATAGTGGCTAGTGTGGCGCAGATGTGACATCATAAATTGTATGGCAAGTGTAAACACATAAATCGGATATGGGTCACTATTAAAAGAACGTGTAAACGGAAGGGCAAACAAAATCTGATATAGTCAACAAACCGGAATTGGGCATTAAGACCTGACATTGTAAACGGGGCCTTATATTAAATTGAACGGGGCTGTTGAATGCTTGATTCTGATTGGCGCATAACATTCATTCGGCTGCTACCTGAAGTCAGTGACTGAAGTTTCTAATTTAAAAATGAGAAAAAATTTTGTTACAAAATCGCATTGATCCACTTCATAAGACATGCACTAACCTAGTGTTTCCCAAACCTGTTTCTGAAGGCTCACCAACAGTACACATTTTCAACCTCTTCCTAATCAAACACACCTGAATTAACTCATCAGAACATTAAAAGAGACTTCAAAACCGGAAATAAATGGGTCAGATAAGGGAGACACCCAAAATATGCACTGTTGGTGGATCAGGGTTGGGAATCCGTTAACCAACTGCCGCCATGTTGGTTAGTTTGACCACAGATTTAAGCGTATTTTGAACCTTCAAAATAAAAGCCACTACCCAACACCATTATACAGCATGGAAGAGCCAGGATAAACTGTATTTGCCTGACAGAAAAAAGTCATATACACTGAGGATGGCTTGAACATTATGGGGTAATAAAATTTTTTGGTAACACTTTATTTTGATGGTCCATTTGAGTATTAGTAGACTGTCTGCTTAATATCTGTTGATACTGACATTTAACAGTCCTTCAACAGACATTTAACTGACTATAAGAAACTTTGCAAGTACATGTCAACTTACACTAACCCTAACCCCAACCTCAACCCTAACTCCAACCTAACAGTCTACTTATAATCTAATGAGAATTAGTTGCAATGTAACTTATATTCAACAAACGGACCATTAAAATAAAGTGTGACCAAATCTTTTTGGGTGAACCATTCCTTTAAATACAAATTTTAACACAATTATTTAAAATACTGACCATTTCTGACAACAAATGTGCTAGAAGATGCAACAGACAAGCTAATGCAGGAAGATTGTGTATTTTAGTGATCAAAAACAAACACTTTTTGCTCATAGAAAGACATGATGTGGTTTAAGAAGGAACTTGAATATAAGATGGAAGCTGCATGATGTCTGAAGTAGACCTCGGGCTGAAGCATCAGTCTCTGAGGACGTGACTGGCTACTGTGCCACAGGCTCGCTCTCCTCATCCTCAAGAAATAACTCGCCTGCAGCCCGCTGTCGTGCCATCTCAGGGTGTGAATTGAGTCTATGTGCTGCCAGTGGTTATAGATGCTATCAGTCAAGCAGCACACAAGCCTGTACCTGCACTCTGACGCCGGCAGCCAATCTATATTCCAGAGGAACGTCGAGAGCATGTGTTCGCTGACAAACAAATAAAGCCAACAGTCGCTTTGATGCGGAGGAGACGGGAAAATGAGAATTTGAATGAAGTTTGACAATAATTCCTACGCTCGATGTATTATAGAGAAAAGATGGTTCACGCTTCTGAGGTCTGAGGTGGAATTAAATATCCACCCCACTGAGTTTTTGTCACCGTTCCTTCTGCAAAGTCAGAGTGATTTTATTTCTCTCTGTGACTGCTGTTTGATATTAATGTGGGTATTTTTATTTATTTTATTAAATTTTTTTTGTGAAGGGGAGATGATTTCCTTCCGTTATTACTCATGCGTCGAAAAGCAATACTGTCAGAGGAATTTGACTCAAATCTTTTACTGTGTTGCCATTTCCAATAGGAATAAGATCTTTATTTAATCATTTACACATCTGTTAACCCATATAATATATTCTCCTTCTTTCTCTTTATGTATATACAGGGGTTGGACAATGCAATGCCTGATTTTAGACCACAAAAATTCATTAGTTTGGTGAAGGGCCTCCTTTTGTGGCCAATACAGCATCGGTTTATCTTGAGAATGACACATAATAATAATAATAATAATAATAATAATAATAATAATAATAATAATAATAATAATAACAAAAAAATTATTTATATTGCGCTTTTCTTAGACTCAAAGCGCTAACAAGAGCATCAATACACAGTAGAACATGAAATACACAAAAACAGATTAAAAATAAAAATTATAGAATAAAATACAGAATAAAAGAAAGCCTCATAAGTTATGAGCAATAATAAAAAGATGAGTTTTGAGGAGTTTCTTAAAACAGTCCAGGGAACTGACATTCCTGATGTTTGTGGGGAGAGCATTCCACATTTAGGTGCACGATAAGAGAATGCCCTACCTCCCATGGTGCTAAGTTTACAACGAAGCTGAAACAAGGTGAGCCCCGAAGTGGAACGTAGATCACGAGAGGAAAAGGAGGTAGATATCAAATCACATATATAATCAGGAGCAGACCCGTGAACAGCTTTAAAAGTTAAAATCAAGGTTTTAAAATCGATGCGTGACTTAACAGGCAACCAGTGTAACTGTTGGAGTACTGGGGTAATGTGAGAGCGAGATGATATGTGAGTTAACACACGTGCAGCTGAGTTTTGAACATATTGTAAAATTTTAAGTGAATTGGTTGGCAGACCCCCAAATGAAGAGTTACAAAAATCTAAATGAGACATAATAAAAGCATGGACAAGCCTTTCAGCATAGAGAGAAAAGGACGGATGCGGGCAATGTTGCTTAAGTGATAAAATGCAGTTTTCGTTACCTGTTTAAAATGAGGTTTCAAACTAAGCTGAGCATCAAAAAGTACACATAGATTTCGCACCTGCATAGAAGAACTTAAAGGGAATCATCAACTGTTAACGTGAGATTAGCACATCTCTTAACAGTAGAGGGCATGCCAGTAAGTAAAATCTCAGTCTTGGAGCTATTTAATTTGAGATAGTTTTGTTGCATCCAGGCTTTAATCTCCACCTAGCAGGCGTTAAGTGTTAACAGTGAGGCAGATAGATTAGGAGATGTACTAATATAAATCTGTGTCGTCAGCATAGCAATGATAATTAATACCATATTTTTGTAGAATTTTCCCGAGAGGTAGCATGTAAATGCAAAACAAAAGTGGTCCGAGTACCAAACTCTGGGGGACACCGTGACACAGAGGAAGATACAAGTCCTGCACAGTGGCTAGAGTGATTTTGAGCCATTCTTCATGCAGAATAGTGGCCAGGCCACTACGTGATGCTGGTGGAAGAAAATGTTTCCTTATTCACGCCTCCAAAACACCCCAAAATGGCTCAATAATATATAGATATGGTGACTGTGCAGTCCATGGAAGATGTTCAACTTCACTTTCATGTTCATCAAACCACTTGCTGTGTGTAATGGTGCATTGTCATCCTAATACATGGCACCACCTTCAAGATTCAATGTTTGAACCACTGGGTGCACATGGTCCTCCAGAATGCTTTGGTAGTCCTTGGCAGTGACACGCGCATCTTATACAAGTATTGGACCTAGGGAATAACCTGATATTGCAGCCCAAACCATCACTGATGCTTCACTCTGGGCATGCACCAGTCTGGGTGGTGTGCTTCTTTGGGGCTTCTCCACACCATAACTCTCCTAGATGTGGTAAAGACAGTGAAAGTTGAGTCATCAGAGAACAATACATGTTTCACATTGTTCACAGCCCAAGATTTCCAATGCTGGCACTATTGAATCTGATGTTTGGGATTAGAACGAGTGAACAAAGGTTTGGCTATAGTAGCCCAGCCATATAGTGACCCTATGGAGCTTCCCACGAACAGTTTTGGTGGAAAGAGGAAAGTTGAGGTGAGTATTTAAGTAGTGAGTTGGGCAGCAATGGTTCTGTTTTTTTGGATATAATCTGGGTTAGCACCCGGACACCCGGTTTCAGACAGCTTCCTCTTGCGTCCACAGTTACTCCTGTTGGATGTGGTTCATCCTTCTTGGTGGTATGCTTACATTACTCTGGATACCGTGGCTCTTGATACATCACAAAGACTTGCTGTCTTGGTCACAGATGCATCTGCGAGAAGCGCACCAACAAATTGTCCTCTTTTGAACTCTGATATGTTGTGTGCATTGCAATATTTTGCAACACAATGCGCTCACTATGTGCAATCAATTCTTCAGCCACCAGGCTGGTCAAATGAAACCTCCAACACGATATTGGCCAGTGTTTCAGGTTCATTTTCCAACCCCTGTGTATACTGTACATATGACACCTCAACATATGACATATGTACTTGAAACCAAATGGCAAAATTATGATTATATCTTCTTTTTTTATAATTAAATTGTTAAAGCAATGTACAATTATGTTTTTTTTCCTTCAATTTTTAAAACAATTTGTTATTGATCTATTCCAGGTATGAAACACACAAAAACACTCCCAAAAGCGTTGTTAGGGTTAATTTGAGGAAAATAAACATGCTTGGCCAAATACTGCTTAAAAGTCAATTGCTTAATCCGTAAATAGTGTTAATAACCCACCTCTGACCTCAGGTAATTATTCTCAGCATTTAAAAACCCTCTCACAGTCAGGTGCTGCTTTCACACAGAGATATTTGCTCTTTCTCTGATTTATGAATTCCAGTCAGTAGGCAACAGTATTTTTTTTTACAATACTTCATTAAAGTGGCCATTAAATAATGACTCTCCTGCTGTATCTTTTCACAGCATAATCACATTTTGTGTATTTTGTTATCACAGACTTTAAATATTACCAATTGTGGATGCAAAATCTCAATTCACTTCCTTTTGTTCTTTATAGAGAAGCATAAAAATGATCCTTTTGTGCATGGAAATTCAGTATTCTGTGCAAAAAAACGCAAAAGGACAGGGGTGGATTTAACCAATAAGCAAGGTAATCGGATGCTTAGGGCCCCAGGACATCTGGAGGTTCCCAATAAATATCTAGAAGTATTATTTAAACCTTCAAATTATACATAACATTATTTTCTATCATATTTTGTACAGTAAGTATAGTATAGTATAGTAATACAATTTTTACGTAATTAAATATGATTTAAGATACCATAAAATATAATATTGTTATAATAATGTAATGTTATGTAATAATAATATTATGAAAAAATATCCACCACCCTCAATCATGGAGCAGTCCAGCAGTCATTCATTTATTCATTTTCTTTTCGGCTTAATCCCTTTATTATCTGAGGTCACCACAGCGGAATGAACCGCCAACTTATCCAGCAAGTGTTTTACGCAGTGGATGCCCTTTCAGCTAGCTGCAACCCATCTCTGGGAAACATCCAAACACAGTCATACACTACGGACAATTTAGCCTACCCAATTCACCTGTACTGCATGTCTTTGGACTGTGGGGGAAACTGGAGCACCCAGAGGAAACTGCACGCGAACGCAGGGAGAACATGCAAACTCCACACAGAAATGCCAACTGACCTAGCCGAGGCTCGAAAAAGCGACTTTCTTGCTGTGAGGCGAGAGCACTACCAACTGCGCCACCGTGTCGCCCCAATCCGGCTGTCAAATTTATAAAAAAAAGATATTAATATGTTTAGTTCTAAATTCATTTTGAGACATCTAATTATTTAAAATGTACAATTTACATTAAGATACAATGTAGAAGAGAAGATTGAGTGATATAAAAAAACAGCAAAATGAAAATTAAATAATAGTTATATAGGGTGCATTTCAGGACTTGGAGCCCTATGGCTGGAGTTGATTAGGGCCTCCAAATCACTAAATCCACCACTGAGGACAAGCAGTGCAATAATTTTTGTATTAGTTTCTTGGAGTTTAATTGGGGAATTTTACATATGTTTCTTCAGATGACATGGTGTTGCCCTCTGCTGGTAATAGATAATTAGCCCCGTTTAAATGACCTCTAATGCAAAGTATCATTTCTGCCCCAAAAGGAGAAAATAACAAATGTTCTTCTTTGAAAAGACAAATTTGTAAAGTTGTTATTGTAGTTTTTTTTTTAAAGCTGACAGTTTCTACCATTATAATTTCTGCTAATTTATGCATTCCTCTAATATTTGTTTGGTTATTTTTTAAGTTCTCTTTGGGTTCTTTTATTTGGAAACCAACAACTTCCCAGATTGTTACACGAAGTATATTTTTTACTTGAAGAGAAGTTTTTCTGACATAAAGAGAACGCTGTATATGTAACAAAAACTTTACCAGAATACCTTTTGTACACCAAGAATTGTGTTCCTGACGAATATCATTAGCATAAGCTAGTAATTTCAGTAGCAATTAAACTATGCTGGTGTAATATTTAGGTTCGCTAACTTCACTTTAGGCTTGTCGTGAATAAATACGCCACCAAGAGCCAGCAAACCCTTTAATTCAGTGAATCGTTTATTCAAACAATCCATTTAGAAATGAAGCATGTAAACGGATCGCTCACTTGATTCATGAACCGATTCTTTTCGCGATTATAAACCTTATAAACAGACACCTCAACAACTGCGGTGGAAGCAGAAGTAAACTGTATAAAAGGTAAGTAATTTACCTCAATTTAGCAGTCAATTTACTGCTTATTTGTTGAGCTGTGGTGTAAAATCAGTATCACATTTCAAGAAAGCAGTCTGTTTGCTTGATTTTCTGAGCTATCCATTAAAACAAACAAACACACAAACAAGCAGGCTGTTTTTGAACTTTAACTTGAATTAACGTCCACGCATGTATTGAAATACTGAATGCGTTTAGACATGTTTTTATGACTCCATAATGTTCACTCACATATCGTTAAAACTATATTATTTAAGACGATACAGCACACCACAACTTAATGTTTTATTTTTCGTCATTTTAGCGGCAGGGTATTCACTTAGCAGCTCAACACATTTCTGAACATTCAGCCCCTCGATACTCGGGACTGTTGACAGATGTCTCGTGTTTTGTTCGACATCTTTAACTCTGTGCCACACACATGTCAGCGAGCTCTTGGACAAAGGCTTGTCTTTGAACATGACATCTGCTCGGGCCGCAGAGGTGACCGGAGGCCAGGGGTTGAGTCCTGCAGGCGACTCTTGTCTGGTCACTTCAAACCGCGGCCTGCTGTACTGTCTGTCAATAACAGACCGCTTGACATGTGCTTGTTTTCTCCGTCTGAGTTTGTTCCTCTTCTCAAAGATTATACACCATATACAAAATTAATTGCCCTCCTTTGATTTTTTTTTCTTTTTTAAATATTTCCCAAATTATGTTTCAATTAAATTTTCATACTATGTCCAATAATATTTTTTTTCTTCTGGAGAAAGTCTTATTTGTTTTATTTTGGCTAGAATAAAAGCGGTTTTTAATTTTTTAAACACCATTTCAAGGTCAAAATTATTAGCCCCTTTAAGCTATATATTTTTTTCCATAGTCTACAGAACAAACCATCATTATACAATAACTTGCCTAACCTGCCTAGTTAACCTAATTAACCTAGTAAAGCCTTTAAATGTCACTTAAAGCTGTATAAGTGTGTTGAAAAACATCTAGTCAAATATTATTTACTGCCATCATGGCAAAGATAAAATAAATCAGTTATTAGAAATGAGTTATTAAAACTATTATGTTTAAATCTATTATGTGTTGACAAAATATTCTCTCAGTTAAACAGAAATTGGGGAAAAAATAAACAGGGGGGCTAATAATTCTGACTTCAACTGTACATGTAATTTTTCTAACATATAAGGGATAGTTCACACAAAAAATGAAATAGTATTTGATTTACTCACCCTCAAGTAGATACAACCCTTTGAGCTTTTTTTTTATTCTGCTGAACGCAAGATATTTTTAATAAGTCTTGAAACCTGTAACCATTTGCTTACATTGTAGGAAAGCCAAATACTATGGAAATCAAGCTTTCTTCGAAATGTGTTTAACAGAAGAAAGAAACACATACACGTTTGAAACAGGTAAAAGGTAAGTAAATCTTTTCCATATTTGGGTGAACTGTCTTTTTAGGGAAATATTTCAACTTTAGTAATAATAAAAAAATCACCTGTATATCAACATGTTAGACTGAATAAAAATGAGACACTAAAAGTAATGTTTACTGAAAATGATCTGCCAGCTAAAACAGATCAAATGTATGAGATCTATTTAACAGTGTTTATATTGTTACATTTATTGCTTATACTGAAATCAAGTTTTTCTAAAATGTGTTTGTAAGTCATTATGCTATAGTGTTGTCATGATCCGTTAAGTCGTGACGTATGGAATACTGTTTCCGGGTCCAAGCTGCGACTCATTTGAAAAAATATTCGTTTATGGCCACTTTTTAGTCATATCACACTTTAAAGTTCATTTTATGTAAAATCATAGTGTACACAACAGTCTCAGGACTTGCTGCATACAAACACCAAATTTTTAACAATTTATAAAAAAATTATTTACTTTCTGGCTATCAGATATTAGGCATGGATATATATATTATACATATATATATATTGCGATTGTGATTTTCAAAAGTATTACATCGCTTTGTAAACATTTATTATTACCATTTGATGAGTCTCCCTATACAGTTTAATAGAGTGCTTGGACCCGGTAGCCACTTCGTAAGACGTCACACTTAACAAGCGGATACTAAATTTCGTAACCAATCAGTACCAATCTTAAACACCGCTGATTGTGTTCATGTGCTCAGAAATGACTGATTGGCTGTTCGCTTAAATGTTAGCGGGAAATGGACGTTTTTAAAATTTCAGTACCGATTTTTACCTGAATTAAGTATTATGAAAACACTATTATATTGTAAAAATAAACATTACAACTCTTGTTCAGATAAAAAAAAGAAAAAAAGTAATGCCTCATTCACACTAGCAGCGACTTTCTAGCTGCCTGTTGCTCTGGGTGGCGATCTGCTGCAAATGTAGGTCAACAGCATGTAGAATACATCAAGCCTCTGAGCGAGCTGAGAAAGGATCACCTGACCTCTACTGGTTCCCCTATTGGCTGTTGCACAAGAAAGTCACTCTTCATTTGCATAAAGTTAAAGGATTCTCAACTTTGTCGCGTCGCTCGACATGTCAGCGGTCTCTGTTGCTCGTCTAGACAGAGGTCGCCGGAAGTCTGGCTCTTCAAGTCGCTCGTAGTGTTGAAAAGGCCAGGTATATTTGGCGTTCCGATTCGATGCTGGTTTGATTGACAGCCGGGTCAGTCCCGCCCAGAAGACGCAGATCATTTCCGTTTCTGTAGTCGGACATTGCAATTCTATACAGTCTGGCTAACAGCTCGATACAGTGGCTTATTGTGTGTGCGTCACGAGAAGTAAGTGTTTATGTTTTATGTCTGTGTGCTTCTAATACTTAGTTAATGAGTTTAGTGTTGTAACTCAAACTTTGAATGACGATCGGACCGCATGATCGGACCACAGGTGGTGCACAATCCGAGTAAACGCCATTATTAATGATGCACATCTTCTCCCCGCAAGTTTATATACATGTGTATATATATATATGTGTATATATATATATGTATATATATATATATATATATATATATATATATGTGTATGTATGTGTGT
>CAIGQZ010033231.1:9123682-9146100 GCA_903798205.1 Danio tinwini
ATATATATATATATATATACATAAAATAGCTTATTTCTCTGGATATGAAAATTCTTTATAACATCTGGAATAATGTAAGTACATACACTCATGGCCACTTTATTAGGTACACCTGTACAACTGCTCGTGTAACACAAATTTCTAATCAGCCAATCACATTCTTCTCATGGCTTCTTCCAGCAGGATAACGCTCCGTGTTTTCAAGCACGAATTGTCTCAGACTGGTTTCTGAAACATGACAATGAGTTCAATGTGCTCAAAAAGCCTCCACAGTCACCAGATCTCAATCCAATAGAGCACCTTTGGTATGTGGTGGAACAAGAGATTCGCATAATGGATGTGCAGGCGATAAATCTGTAGCAGCTACGTGATGCTATTATGTCAATATGGACCAAAGTCTCTGAGGAATATTTCCAGTACCTTGTTAAATCTATAATCCACAAAGGATTAAGACAGTTCTGAAGGCAAAAAGGGGATCCAACTGGGTACTTGTAAGGTGTACCTACTGTAATATAGTGAAAAAAATGTTACATATTGTGCCATTAAGATCAGTATTACAAAATAACGTACACTGAAAAAACATGATTCATTGGATTTACTAAATTTTTTTAAGGTAAGTTGCAAACAATTTACAGTATATAGACTAAATTTAAATGGACAAATTAACTGTAGTAATGTTCAACTTAATTTGTTTGTTTAAATTCAGCCTGTATAAATTGTTTGCAACCACTTACTATATAAAAAAATAGTAAATCCAATGAATAATTTTTGATTTTGGCATTCTTTAGAGATTTGTTTTTGTGTTTACTGTTAACATATTCTGAGATGACAGATTTTACTTCCAGAAGCAGTTTTATAACCAATATGTACCTCAATTAATCAGATTTAGGGTTGTTATTCAACCTAGAGTTCAGGGTTTAATAGATGGTAAGTTAACCTTGCTTTCTGGAATACACTTTTGTAAAATAATCAGGTCAATGCATCTGCCAACAACAACCATGCATGTTTAAAGTCACTTAAACCACTTTAAACCATGCTTGAATATGCATGCTACTGTAAATATCAATGGAGTTGATGCTATGTGATTAGCTTAGTAGCTATTTACATTAAAAATCAGTTGAGCATGTGCCTGATAAACAGGCCAGTGACTGTATATAAAGTAAACTTGCGTGTAGATTTGTGTGTAATATTTTAAATAAAATTTACAAGCGATATCTCATAAATGATGCAAACGCTTATCCCTCTGGATGTGCTGACTAATACAATAAACTCTTATTATATTCATGGTACCTAAATAAATATTCAAATTCGCCAGGCACAAATGCTCTGCATAGATAAGCGATTACTTACGAACACTGAAGAACGCAGCAGAAATGCAGCATTCGGACTGGGGGAATCAGTGCACACCGGCAGGATGATGAAAAGAAAGCTTCCCACTGTGCTTATTGAAATGCATCACAATCATTTGACATGCAAGAAATCTCCAGGCGGATTTGCTGGCAGGGCTTCTAAGCTGCAACCTTTTGAGACCTTCGAAAAAGTGAAATTTTTTTTTGTTCTCAGGATTTTTTGGAACCGAATTAAAGTTTCTTATATGCTTGGCCTGTTAAATGTATTAATCGCCCCCAAAGCATGTGGATACATTCAGTTTGTGGCTTATAGTTGTCGATTTTATGCTTTTTTTGTGATTCATCTATTGCAGGCAGACAGTTCTAACATCCTCAGAGTTGGTGTTGATACCTTATTTGCTCTTGTCACTGTTTGGCATGTAGGAGGACATGCTACATGAAGAAGATGTAGGAGGGATTTGGTCTGAAAAGGAGATTTCGAGCTGTTATGATACCGAAATGTCCTATTTTAACCTCTGCTCGGGAGATTTTCTTTGGCTGATCCTTGTTACTCAACAGTGTGGCTTAAGTATAACTGTGTGTATATCTGAAGCTTGACTCATTTCCCTTAATTAAATATTTTGAGCAGTTTGTTTTAAAGTGGCCCTATTATGCTTTTTTGGCAGATATCAGTGTGCATGCAGTGTGTTGTTATATAGCCGCTTGTGAATATTAAAAGTCTGCAAAAGTTTTTTTTTTCTTCCAAAAGCATTTTTACACATGGTTAACCAATTGTAGGAATGTCCAAAACAAAAATAGAAATCTTTAAACTAGCATTTATGATTCATCTGTTGAACTGCCAAACCATCACAAATACTGCAGAAGACCTATTGGAACCTGCATGGACCCAAGATTCTTACAGAAATCAGTCAAGTTTGGTGACGGAAAAATCATGGTTTAGAGTTACATTCAGTATGGAGACGTATGAGATCTGCAGAGTGGATGGCAACATCCACAGCCTGAGGCATCAAGACATTTGCCCATTAAATTACAAACCACAGGAGAGGGCAAATTCTTCAACAGGATAGCACTCTCTCTCATACTCATACCCTGAAAGCAAAAAAGGTCAAGGTGCTCCAGGATTGGCCAGCCCAGTCACCAGACATGAACATTATTGAGCATGTCTGAGTTAAGATGGAGGAGGCATTGAAGATGAATCCAAAGAATCTTGATGAACTCTGGGAGTTTTGCAAGAACTCTTTCTTTGCCATTCCAGATGACTTTATTGATATTATTCAGGATCTTATTTTATTTTGTTAAAATAAGCGTAATCTAGAGGCCTTTGCCTTTCATATAAGTCACTTCTCATACCAGATGATCAACTAGAAGTCAGGTTATTACAGTATGTGTTGTTCCTAAAACTAAGATAGACGACAAGACTTTTGTCACGCAGTGTATGAACATGCAGTCTCAACATAGACATATAAACAAATTTTTAAATATTTTTTATGGTGTAGGTCTAAAAATCTGCCGTGATGTGAACAAGCTGTATGTATGGATAATTTAACTTTTTTTGGTCTAATTTAATTCTAGTTTGTTTTTAATAATGAGGTTTTAAATGCAAGATTTGCTGTAAAAAATGCAGGGTTCCACACAACTCATTTATGTTGCCTTAACACAAATAGATTAGGTTAACTTTGACCAATTTAAGTGCATTGAATATAAAACAATTAGGTTTTCCTCCCAAAAAATCTCAAGAATTGTGTTGTTTCAACTCATTTGAATCTTTTTTTGGGGTTTTGTCATCTTCAGTGTTATGAGAGATGCTTTAATCAGATTTGTTTTGTAAATGAAAGCGAACAAGAAAGCATAGGCTCATCTTATGAGTACTGGTTGGAACTATTTTACCTTCAGAACTAAATTTTTTTGTCATACTATGGATTCAACAAGTGCTGGAAACATTCCTTAGATATTTGGGACTGTATGAAATGAGAGCATTATGCAGTTGCTGCAGATTTGTCAGGCACATCCATGATAAAAATCTCGGTTTTTACTACATACCAAAGATTTGGTGATGGTAAAAGCAATTTGAGTGAATGGAATTCAATATTATTTTCAGCCCAGGCTCATTAGAAGTAGCCTACATTTTTTGGCAAATTATGTGGTTGCAGAATCAGTGGTTCAGTCGCAATATGCTACAAGAATACTTTTATGCACACATAAAAGCAATAATAATAACTTTTTTTTTACAGTTTCAAGAATGTGTGCCCTATACTGACATTGAGATGAAGCTGTTTAAAAAAGTTATTATTTTTGCTTTATGCATGCACAAACATTTCGATTGAACCACTGAAGACATGTTGACTGTTTTGTCAATATTACATGGTAGTACCCAGAATAGCAAAGTCCACTAAAGGAGGTTAAGCCTTATAATATATGGCTCCAAAACTCTAAAATAGCCTTCCTGATAATGTCCAACACTCAGACACACTCTTTTTCTGGTACCTTTCTGGATCTTGAACAACAAGAGAGTGAATAATTATTGATAGAATTTTTATTTTTAAGGTGAACTATCCTTTTAAAGTAACATTTTCCCCCCATTCTGATGCTTAGTTTAACCTCCAGATTGTCATGATTGCCACGTCCCTACAGTGAATGAGCAGTAGAACAGATACTTTATCATGCTTTTAACTTTGATATTCCAAAAAATAATGTATTGCAAATAAGTATGAAATTCTAAACCCTATTATGTGAGGCTTCACAATCTTCATTTTCCTCGACTTGCTTTTCGTAAAATAGTTTTTATAGCATTTTTGGCCTGCTTCAAAACTTCTGGCATTGTTTTTTGCAGAAGTTTCCATAGCTGTCCTTCCATAATGATAAACTCTTAAGAACCAAATCTGAAGATTTGGACTTCTTCCAAAGTGCAGCTACTGTACTAAAAAAGTTTCTCTAGGTCTCTTGCCTGTACCCACAACTCTATTACATACCAGATTGAATACGGAACAATATTCATACTTCCCCAGACGAGTCACTTTGACACAGCTAACTTCTTTTTGCCTGTACAATACGATATGTTCCCCTCCCTTGTTCTGGATCATCCAGACCTGTAGGTTAAGGGGTTGCAGTGTTTTTTTTCTGGTTATTTTGGTGCTGTTCTGCTGAGCAGACAGACCCTAAAGAGAAATCCCATTTCAAATTAAATTTAAATGACCCCCCAAGCTCATAAACAGTGGGTCGCCTGACAGCCTAATTTATAATTCAGCACTGAGCTAGCGGCTCCTGGTTTGATGTTAAGGAAAGGCGGACTGAGAACAAGTGCTTGAATCTGATTCTGAGGAATATAAAGACAGTATACTGTATGCATGCTAATATATACACATAATATATATGGAGAATTATTGATGACGGGTCAATTGAATGAATAGAAAATAATAATGCACACCCAAGGCTAGAACATTAGCACAGTAACATTATGACAGAGTTAATAATTGTTCACCAAATTATCATATTGTAATGATTCTGAAGGTCACTTAAGGTCATAAATTACAGTTAAAAATGCACAAAATATAAGGGGCCATAATATGGTGTATGTCAGCAATAAAGGATTATTTATTGTTAAATTGATTATATAATGTTAGTTACCAGAGCTTTAAGAAAATAAAAGATCATTCAATAAATTCTTGATTTCTGCCAGCTGATAAAGTTAAAGGTTAAAGATAAAGTTTTTTTTTATTTAGTTTTTATAATGTATTTGTTTGAATTATGTGTTTGTTTTAATAATCAGGCTAAGTTAATTTAATAAATAATTTAAAATAAATAATAATCTTTAAATAAAATAAATAATAATTTAATTAATGAAATAAAATGAGCATTTATCAGCTTATAAAGACTTATCAGTGTATCCCTATTGAAAATATCTTTTATATCTTTATTTCTACCTTTTTATTTTAAGTTGTAGTGTTTTATATTATCACTTTACCATGCTTTATTAAATAATTGTAGCTCCATGTTTATTAAAAATTGTTCATCATTTCTATTCATTTACGCACTTTATTCTCTGTTTCACAGAATTAGCTTTTGTAGTTAAATCTTAAATACTCCCAGGATGCTTTTAACTGCTGGAATAATGTGTGATGTTAATATTACGATCAAAGAGGGGAGCATGTTTATGCAATAAGCTAAAGTCAGCACAAATACAGATGATTGAAGGATGTGGAACGATGTGTGTTTGTGTGAGCCTGTGTTTTTTTTTAGGCGAGGAAGAAAACAGCAATTACATTACATTTGTTTATCCGCCAAAATGATGGGAAACAAAGCTCTGGATAACTTCCCAATTTCATTCAGAACCCCTGCGAGGAACCCCCTGCTACGTAGCCAAAACAAGCTCTCCACCGACAACCAAATTAGCTTCAAGGGCAGATGAAGTGCAACTGTTTGTGGAGGAAAAGTCTATTTTATTGAGTTTATCTGTGCTCCTAATGCAAGGCTTGACCACCATGAAAATGAAACCTTATAAATAAAGGGTACCTTCATCGCTGTTAGCATTAGCTGTTAGCGCATGTGCTCCAAAACGGTTTGTTCTGGAGAAATGCATTTACTTTGTTTACTGAAAGAAATGAAGTGTGCTTTTCTGAATTATAGCACTGATATGTCATTCAGTAGTTGAGATACATTTTAGATTTACTCAGACATAAACAATTTTTTCATAGGCAGCAACGACTTGGCGATCATTCAGAACACATTAGCATATTAGCATTGAGTTTTGCCTGTCTTTACGTTTTCTACACTGTGGTTTAGGAAGTTAACAGAAGTCATTTTTATTGTATTTATGGAAAATAGATACAAATTAATATAAAATCTTATATACAAACTAAAATTGGCTAAAGTTAAAGAGCCCCTATTATGGGTTTTTGGGAATGACCTTCGATGTAGTGTGTAACATCTCTAAGTGAACTAAAATATCCAGCTAAGGCTTAAATCTGAAAGTGGACAGTGTTTAAAACTATTGATTCATCTATGAAAGAGTTGACTCATAGTGGTGCGAATGAATCATCGGGATAACAAGTTTTTTTCGGCGTGAAGTGGATATGAACCTGGGAAAATTTAAACTTGCGGTCCTGCCCACTAACACAGTGGCAAAGAAGCAGTAGCAAAGAAGAAGAATATAAACAGATCCCAGTTGAACCAAGTCATAAAGATGCTGTGCTTAGCTGGATATTATTGGAAGTGTGATTAAAAGTTAGTGTTATTTTCTTTACCGTCCGCCATTTGTTTAAGGAAGGATCAGAAAAAACTATTGATGTAAGGGACTTGGAGTCAGTACATGGATCAAGGATCAGTTTCTTCCTCCATTTCACAAGTGTAAGTAAGTGCATTACCATGGCTGCCTTCTTATTTTATCTAGCTTGCAAATTATCTATTTCATTGTGTTTTGTTACTTGTAACCGCATGTACTCTATCTGGTTAACTCTTTATGTTCTCATATCGCGTCTAAAGCCACGTTGAAAATGCGAAGCATGCTGCTTTGTTTACGCATTTAAATGCGTTTGTGAGCTCGCGTTCCACTGCTGTTTGTCGTTGCTATGGCCACCATCAGCTTTTCTTACACACGTGCAGTGGTCAAGGTTTAAAACGAGATTCTGAACACAGTTAACCAATCGCAGCAGGCTATCATCGGTCCAATCAGCTCAGATTAGCTTTGCGCTAAGGAGGGGTTTAGGAACAAGTGAATCACTGAACGAATTATATGGGAGTCACTGGGATAATTAGGTAAAAATAAATGCATATTATAAGACCATGAAAATGTTTTTTGACCTTGCATGCATTGCAGCCTGTTGTTGGAGACCCTTAAAACCAAAATATAACCCCTTTTAATGTATAATAGGGGCTCTTTAAAACAACGCTACCTCATGAACTGGAATATGACATCATGCAAGACTTATGCAAGATTTTAGACTACTTGTGGACTACTTGTGGGATTTATTTATTGTGTTTTTAATACCCTTTGGCTGTTTACTGTTTACAAATATGTAGTCTGACTTTTAGAAGGAATGTTTGTATATTCTTGCCTAAGGTATAGTTTAAAAGAGTACTGACTTTTTCTCCAACTTTCTTTTCTTTGAAAATCTGACTTTGTTTACTTCAATTCTAGGTTTAAAGTTGCCATGAAATTAAACTTTACTTTTCTATATGTAGCTGTATATAGTAGTTCTACCAGAAAGACCAGGCAGATAAATATGATATTGAATTACATTCATTTGATGAGTATTGTTTAACAAAAAGTATGATTTAACTAAACATAGGATTTCTTTGGCAGAGGCCCAGTTTGTGTCTTGAATCAAAAGGTTGTAGATCAAGCTATGACAGCCAAGGACTAAGGTGGTGGTGGTCTGGAGGATGGTGGGTGAACATTCACATCACGGCAGTATCTGCAACCAAATTACTGAAATGAATGGACCGCTTATATATTCTTTGTGTTTTGTGGCTATTGATTGGAATTGATTGTGATGAGTGAAGTTACATTGGGTCTTCATGGTAGAACTAGTGCTAAAAGCTACATTTCTTGTTATAAACATCTTATCTGTGCACTTCATTATTTTGTAAGAATAATTTTGTAAGAAATTCCTCTTATAAACTTTAATCAAATACCATAACTTTTCCTCCTGCTCTAAAGACTTCATGGTCACATGGAAGTCCTTTAGGGCGGGGCTATCAGTGGCAGGGGTGGATTTAGTGATTTGGGGGCCCTAAGCATCTCTAAGAATGGAGTCCTGAAATGCGCCCTTTCTACTTTTATTTAGTTTTTATTCATTTTGCAGTTTTTTTTAATCACTCAATCATTTTTTCTGTTTCATCTTAAAGGTGCTGATGTATGTACGTTTTTGACTCTTTCTAAAGCATAAAAATACCATAACATGTGTGCAGATATTTAAAGAGCATATTGTAGGTTAAAAAACTATTTAAAAAAAGGTAGAATTGTTTGTGAAAATACTCTATAATACCATAAAATACCATATTAAAATGTTTTACGAAGCGCAAGGGCACAAATTTTAAAGAAAATGTGTCTGTTTTTTCACTTCCGGAAAATCTGCTTTTTTTCTAACCACCTCGGTGACGTCAGATAAGGGACATATTTGACAGGCGCGCGCTGTTTACAGTGAAGCAAAGTAGCATCGGTTGTTAATTTTGGTGTTATTTATCATCATCGTGGTATATTATTGCCTGTATGGGGGCTGCACAAACTCCAGCCTGTCAGCATATCGAGTCCACAAGTTTTCCGTTGTTATTTTCGTTCGTTTGTGAAAGGAAGAATCCGATAAGACTGTAAGCTGATGCGAAAACGGTGAAAAACACGCTCCTGGATCAGTCGGAGGTGCAGCTCGATGAAAACAAGAACTGTACACGGTAAGACAACTCATTTTTCTGTTTTTTATATTTGTCAACTTTCAAATCAGTAAGCATAATTGTTTGAGTAATTAGAATCAACGCGATGTGTTTACATTGGAGTAGCCTACAGTAGCTTGCCTACTGCTGCTAGCTTGTAACGTTAAGCATATTAAGTATGCTTTTATAAACCGTGCAAAAATGTAAGCATACGATAAGACCACTGGTACCATCAGTTTGCTAATGTTATAAATGTCTTGTATAGTTACAGCGTAGTGACTTTGTTTGCTCAGCTAATTAATCATTCATTGTCATGTGGTGTGTTTATAAGGCTTTGGGAGATGCATCTGCAGCAGCAGTGATGCTGACCCGGAGCTGAAGGCTTTCTCTCCACTGACCTCTCGCTCAACTGTGCTTCAATTTGGCTCACATAGTAACCTCAGACCTTCACCTCGTTCATCAGGTAGATTATTATTTCCCCTAACTTAATTATACATGGTATTATCAGTTTACAAAAACTAGAAGGGCAAATAATTACTAGAATATTTCTATATAATGCAGGCAGGTAAAACTCAAACTATCTTTGATTTCTTTTTTTTTATATTGGAATCATGTAACCATTGACTTCCATATTATCTGTTTTTCCTACTATAGAAGTCAGTGGTTACAGGTTTTCAGCTTTCTTCAAAATATCTACTTTTGTGATCAACAGAAGAAAGAAAGGCAATAAGGTTTTGAACTACTTGAGGGAGAGTAAAAACTATTCTGTCCTGTCAATTAAGAAAGACACTTTATATTCACATATGCAGAATATTCATCTTGGAGAAGAAAAACAAATAACATTTGAAAAATTGAAGTTTGTTGTCACATGCTCAACTTATAATGGGTACAATCTATATTTGTGAGATGGTATGCAGTTCACTATTCAGGGGTCTGCAAATGTGGCTGGGTATTCTGTATTATGTTATATTAAAATCATATGGTAAATTTTGAAAGATACATGATTGATAAAGATGATTTAAACTTTTGCATTATTTCCCCAGCATATATATATCAGCCCTTACGCCGTCTCTGACGGTGGAATACTGGAGGTCATCACAGACTCGACGAGAATGCAGAACTGCCCACTACATTTGCTCTTTTTTTCTAGATCCTTCCAGTGGGTTTACAAGGAGGAGGCTGTCAGCATCTTTTTACACAGCATTCACAATTTAGCACACATTAAAGACATGATAGTGTGGCACCCACATAAATGTTGGCCAAGTTACTAAAAAAATATTTAAATAAGGTTTACTTTTAAATGAGTCAGATGATATATTTTTCTTTCAGTATTATATGTTTGTAACTTACTTATACATGCACTCACACAGATACTTATACATATATAAAGAGTAAAAATGTTGGGTATTAACAGTGCTTATGATTTTTGTGCTATATTGATAAAACTTGAATTTGAGTGGAATTTGAATTAGGGTTTAACCATAAAATCAGATCTGTTGATCACATCTTTGTAAATATTTTATACAGTAACACAACTTGTGATTGTATTTTTTAAGGATTATTGTCTAAATGGGATCCAATACAGATCATCTCATACCCAATGCAAAAAAACTGAAAAAAAAGACTCATATTTTAAAACTTATTTGAATTGTTTTAATATTTGATGTTGTTTTTATTTCAATACAAAAGCTCCTTTGTATAATAAAAAGATTTTCAAGTACCATGTTTACATGTTTCTGCATTATTCCAGACGTTCTGTGTTATTTGTGTTTTGTATTCACTTATCTACAATTAAAAAATAGGGTCAATGTGGCATAACTCTGTTAAATGCTCATTAGTTTCTGTTACTGGTAAGTATTAATACTTATAGATGATTAATACTAGCTTTGCTATTGCCAGATAAGATTTCGTTATTTCACATATCTGTCTGTAAGCTAACACTGGTCTGTCACTGAGAACCTGCTCTGTCCCCTCACAATACAGCTCAATTACTCTTCTTTGACTGATGTTCTGTCTACTGGTCTGTCCACAGGCTTATAATTGTGCTGCTGTGGTCTGTCGTTTGTGTGAATATCTCAGAATATCTTATCTCGGCATCAAAACGCGCACCGCGATCAGTTGTCTTCATACAGTTTATATGCGAGAACGCAATTTTTTCAGATGTAGAAACTTTAGTAGATTTCTGTGACTAAAAACGACTCCAGATGGCTGAATAATAAACTTTAACGTTTATTTTATAGAAAATCTAGTTCCTACTTCACTCTTACACACACTGACTCACTGGGGTGTCTAACCTACAATATGCTCTTTAAGAAACATGCCAAGTTAACATTCTTGTTTAACTGAAAAACAATGCTGAAGTCAGATATTCTGCTTTGAATATGTTTTTTTCCGTGCCGGAAAGCTATCTTTGTTTAGGTAAATTTAATGCGCACAATGCCAGTTTAGACAATTATAATTCAGCACCCCGGGTTGCCTTGTTGGAAAACAGCGTATTTTATTCATTCATTCAGAGAGGCTCTGAAAGCATGTCTCTGTGACCGAAAATGCGACCTCCAGTGGACAGTATCAGATGTTGAAATGAGACAGATTCAGTTCCACATGAGGTTATTAATTAGCAAATGATATAAATATTACGAATGTAAACATTAGGTGAGCAGGTTACATTGTATTGTATGCATTGTATCCAAGTCCTAACAACACGCTTTGTGATGAGATAGGCAGTGATGAGCAATTTAGCTGTTTGTACCAGACGAAACACAACAAAAACATCTTTTTTTATATGGAAAATATTCCCTCTGTCGTGTGTCGTTGCTTTTAATTAGAACACAGTTTAAATCACTCGCTCCTGTACTCAATCTGGCAACCCGCGCTTGCGTTTGTTTTGATCCAGGAGTGCATTACTTTGTTTAACCACTGGGTGTCAAACTTACATACTGCACCTTTAATGTAAGCTTTGCATTTTGAAAAATTTGATGTCTTAAAATGAATTTAAAACTAAAAATTGTTGTAAAATATAGTTTATTTTTCATAATGTTATTACATAACATTGTTATAATAATAATAATATATTTTATTAGTGGTTGTACATCATGATAGCCAAAAAAGTGACAATCTTAGCTTCCGTATCATGGTGTCTTTTAGGGTGTGTTCACATTCGGCAGGTTTGTTTAGAATAAAATGAACACTAGTGTGTTTTCTAGCTGGCTATTCTCATCATAGTCATGATTGTTGCACATTGCAGTTCAAGACAAACGTCAGAATTGTGTCTCTTTGGAAAAGAAACACTGTTTTGACTCCTTTACACATTATATAAGGTCTTCATAAGTTCTCAATTTATAAATTATTGAACCTGAAAAGACATGTTTTAGATGCTTGGTAAGTTCTACTGCACTATAAATATGTCAAAGGGCTCCATATTAATATTTGACAGAACCAGTGCTACTAAATTGTAAAGATTTACTAACACTACATGTGTAGAATTAATTGTATTAGTCTTTTAACTCTTTAGTTTTTTTACTGAGGTGATAATTAGGTTTGAATGGCAAATTCAAACAAGTAGTGTTGTTTAATTTCACTTTTAGTGATGTATTTTTATCGTATATGTTATATTTAATAGAATATAATTTTTTAATTGTTTGGCAATTTGGATGTGGAAGCATTCTAATTAGAGAGGGTTGCATTTACACAGTCTGGAACCTTGCAGTATGCATTTTACAGTGGTCCCTTGCCATTACACCAGTGTTGCCATGATTGGAAATGTCAAAGTATCGTACCAGAACCTCAAAATTATCGCATTTGGAGGAAAATTATTGTACACGAGTCAAACAGAGAGTATACAGATATTATCTAGACAAATAGCGTTTTGACACAACGTGCAAATTAACACAATATGTAAAAAAAATAAAAAGATCCTAAAGAACCTTAGTGGGAAGGTTCAAAGTCCACCTCCGAGTCACTGTCATTGGATACCTGCGTGTTGCCAGGTGTTGAGGGATTCATTTTCTGGTACAAATTGGACCACAACATAGTGCTGGTTTGCTCAAAAGCAGTGCACTCTTCCAAATTTTTAACACACTCTGAGGTGTGCACAAGCCCATTTCACAGTATCTGTAATGAGCTGATTTTGTGGCTGTGTTTTAATGAAATTAACTTTGGGAAAAAAGCACGTTCACATAATGCATTTGAATGGGGCAAAACGAGAACATCAAGGGCAAACTCCCATCCTCCTCACTTTCCTTTTCAGCATAATTTTTTTTTACCTTTATTGCTTAAACGATTGACCTCAACCTGAAAACTACTGACCTAAGCAAGGCCGCGCGCAGCAGGAATGTTAACTCGTGAGAGAGCCATTCTCCACATTGATTGGCTGACAAAATGTGACGTAAGATGGCATAGAAATCGTGCCCAACTCCATGTTCTCCTCACAGACAGTAGACAAAAGATGCAGCTACATCAATAAGTATAGAAGCCCTAAGATAACAATGAAATTCTGTTTAAATGCCATAAAACTCTGAAATTATCGTACATTATAGATTTTTTTTCATTATTGATCGTACATCGTACAGAGGTCAAAATTATCATACAAATACGATAATTATCATACGTCTGACAACACTGTATTACACGTAGTTCACCTTTGGTGGTCTCAATATGTTCCTCAGTTTTGTGGATTTTTTTTTCCATGCAATTTGATATGCTTTTTTACAGCGCATTGTGTTCTGCGTCCTGATTCCCACATTTTGTTCTGCATCCTGATTGACTGTAGACCATTGTCAATCAATCTCTTCCATGCCGTGTCTCCTGTACTGTACAAAATGCATTCAGCTTGCAAAATTTACATAAATCTTTGATCGCTAGCAGTGTCAAAGGCACTCATGGTAGCACCCAAAAGGCAGAGGAAGATGCTAACCATAGCACAAAAAGTTGGACTTCTGGACATGTTAAAGGAAGGTAGACGTTACACGAGTGTTTAAACAAGAGAGAAAAGTGTAAAAAAAGGTTAATGCATATCTGAGAAAATAGGGTAGTGAGTGGTTTTACAGCCTTAAAACATCTATAATAATTGTAAAAAATAAAGCGGACTACTTCGCGGATTTCAACTTTTGCGAGCGATTTTTAGAATGTAACTCCCGCGATTAACAATGGACTACTGTATATTAAATATTTCATTTAAATCTAAATGAACCAGAACCAAATGGAGTATTTTCTTTTTCGATTAACATTTAACATGCGCTGTAACTCACAATTCTCAAAACGACTTGTGAGATTGTGAGAATTTTAAGAAAAATTGTGAGAAAAAAAACTCAGCTTTGAATCTATTCTTAAATGTTATGTGCCCTAAGTATCTATTTCGTTATTGTCGAAAAAATAAATGCAAAATTTTTTTTTTAAATCACTTCTGCCACCTACTGGTCTGGAGTGTAAAGCTCTAAATTGCTTAAATAAAAAGATTCTACTCTACATATGTGGTAAATTTTTGCAATAGCAATTGTGTCCTTTTTTTGTGAGCTTTTCAGTCTACGAATTTGCAGCATGAGTTTGCTGTAACGGGAAGGTGTGTATTTTTTATTCTGGAGAGCAGAAATCCCTCTATTAGCAGACAGCGCTCAGAGCGTGAGCTTCGGGCTGGATGGGGGAGATGAGAGAAGAAGAAAAAAGCGCCGGTAACGACAGATAAAGATGCCGTCATGGAGTGATGTGAGTCTTAGGGCAATGAAGACCAGATAAAAAGAACAACAGAATTAAAGCCTCCTCTCCCTGTTCGTCAGCTTTTGAAAACACACACACACATTGTGAAGCATCACACATGATTAGCAAGCTCTTCCTTTGACTTTGACAACTGAATGCTTGACTGCTTGACAGGACGGGGAAATACTGAAGAGATTCTTCTCGTGTTTTCTCTCTTTCTTTCCTCTGCGTCTCCGGCTTTGATGACTTATCACGCGTGTCAGAGACAGCACTCGCTGGATTGCCGTGTTTGTCTTTTGACTCACTGTTTGAATAAATAAACACTCGAGCTGTAGTGTGCGACTGTTACACAAACTTGAGGTTATTGACTAGGCGACTTTCTCCAACTTGACGGCTGGCATCGTGTGTTTGTGTGCCAGATGCTTATTGTTAATAATTGAACTATTTTTAAGAACAGATAATATACATATAAACATGATTGGTTGAATGTTTAGAATCTGTAATATTTTGAAATGTTTTTAAAAGAAGATGTTTTGTTGAACCTGAAATACAGTAAAAAAATAAATAGTTTTCTGATAGTGTGGGTTAAAATTAGTTGTATCCTTACTGCAACCCTCAGTGTAATATAATGCTGTGCGTATATGTGTATAGTTCAACTATAGTAGAATTTCCTAATTGATAATGCATTTGTAAAAATTTAATATACGCTATATATATCATTTTAGGGCTGGATGATTAATCGAAAAGTAATCGAAATCGACATTCAGAATCGATCAAAATTTTCCAGGTCAATTTTTTTTTTCACTTTACCTACCGTGTGTGGTGTTACATGACCCTGCTCTGTTAAGGCTGATTTATACTATTGCGTCGAATGCACAGGTAAAATCTGGCACAGCCTTCGAGCAGTCGCATACACGCTCACCTCTCAAAAAATTTAACTACACGTTGCACGTTTGCACTACAGTACATTGACGATGGTTAGAAGCTCTACCAGAGATACCTTGAGATGGCATTTTTCTATTACTATAAAAATAATATTTATATTAGAATTTTTGTTTACAGAAGATTTAAGAAGTGCAAGAGCTATTTTATTTAGAAGAGATACTGCTTATTTTCTACTTTTAATATGAAAAACATTGAACATAATTAATTTTGCTTTCAAAAGTGTAATTTATACATTTCATTTTTTTATGTAATAAAAAAGTGACTGTTGGTTTTAGGCAATGTGTGTAGGCAATTTTAGGCAATTTCAGTTGTTCAGCGTTGATGTTCAATAAATAATCATAGATAGTAGGTTGTGTGTTTCCTTCAATTATTTTAAAATCAAGTAATGCACCCTACCTTCAAAATTCTCTCACTTGTAATATGTGCGCATATTTATTGTACAAAACTTACCAGTGAACTATGAGGTCAAAAAATAGTTGTTCATTAATCGTAATCAAGTTAAAATGTTCAATTAATCAAAATTGAGCTTTTAGGCCACATTGCCCAGCCCGATATCATTTACATAATGCTGCTGAAAATGGCAGTTTTAGTTTGTGTAGAAAGAGAAAAACAATGAAAATAGTAGCCAAGATGGCAAAGTTGTGCCTAACAGCGATGTTCAGTGAGATGGTTTCACTCTCCTTCCAGCCATATTTACTGCATCATCTAAAGTCACTTTCGCACTGGATACAGAAAGTGCTGTGCTAAGAAACCCATTCATTTCAATGGCTTGCGGAAAGTGCTGAGCTAAGAAACCTAGTCATTTCAATGGCTTGCGGAAAGTGCTGTGCTAAGAAACCCATTTATTTCAATGGCTTGCGGAAAGTTCTATGCTAAGAAACCCATTAATTTCAATGGCTTGCGGAAAGTGCTGTGCTAAGAAACCCATTCATTTCAATGGCTTGCGGACAGTGCTGCGCTAAGAAATCCATTCATTTCAATGGCTTGCGGAAAGTTCTGTGTTAAGAAAAAAATTTATTTCAATGTCTTGCATGAAACTTGTGGTTTGTTACTATGACAAAGAAAGAAAGCTCAACATCGTCACACTAGCTTACCTTATCAAAATGCTAAATTCATTTCGCTTATGTGTATGGCTATATCTATCTGTGTATGAATCACACATGGTTAACAAAAAAGCAAAGTTCGCTCAAATAATGTGCTGTCAGGACGTTTCTATGTAGTATACTTGTTCCTGCTGCTTGGAGTAGTGTTACTGTACTGTCATAGCAACGCTGGTAAATTGACTCCTCTTACACTAGTCAATAAATTTGTACTCTGTAAATTTAGCTGTTAATAAAATTTGGTTATTTTATTAACTTGTGTTTTTAAAATCAGTATAATTTGAGTTATTATATTACATTTAAAAAGGAAAAAAATATTATTATTTAAAAACATAGTAAATAAATATTAAAAAGCCTTATCAATTTCAGGTTTTTGGCCAAGTGCTTCCAGAATTTTTTGTTTTGGTTTCAGTCCAAAATTTAAACTTTTGTGTATCCCTAATATTTATGCGTACTGTATGAATGCCATAAGCTTAAATCTGATCAGCATCTTTCAGTCCACAACTGTTGTTGGTTAAAATGAAAATAATAAGGAAAACTGCAGAAATCGCACCGAAGCAAAATGCAGGGTTTTAGTTCTCCTAGAGATAAAGGGCAGACACAAGGTGTGTTTGTTTTCCTTTGTGACCCATTATCTTTCTGTCAGAAGTGGTGTGTAATGTGGCATCAGGTCAGACGAGTATGTGTGCGCGCATGAGTGTGTGCGGGGCTGATGCTGGACTGCAGACAAACTTGAGTCTACTAATTGACTGGGTGTCAGTGTGTGGTCAGAGCAGGTCACCCTCCACTTCACTCTCATTCACAATTCACAAAGACTCAGGAGACTCGCACCAGCGTGGCATTTTCACTTAATACACCGACAGGTTTAAAGTCTGCGCACACACACGCTCAGTCTTGAATGCAAGTTAGGTGGCGAGCTCTGCCATATGTTAGCTTTTCTTTTCGAACTGTCAGAATATAAATGCTTTTACAGTAGATTCTTTACACTAGCTTAAAAACATAGCAAATAAGGAAGGTATTTTTAATATTTAATATGCTATTAAAGTTGATAAAACATAACAGAGGTCAGAAAACTAAAGAAAACAAATAATTGTAATATAGAAAGCTAAAATATTGTTGTCATACCTAGACACACACATTTTTAAAATTATATGCATTGTATGCAGTTTAGTAAGGAACATGACAAAAATTGTATCATGGTTTCAATTCATCAGTTCAATTATCAGTTATCAATGTTACATAATAAACTAAGAAATACAGTATATTTACAAATAATACACTACCTGACAAATGTCTTGTCACCTATCCAAGTTTTAGGAGCAACAAATAATATCTTGACTTCTTAATTTCTCAATAATGTTCATGTCTGGTGACTGTGCTGGACAATCCTGGAGCATCTTGACTTTCTTTGCTTTCAGGAACTTTGATGTGGAGGCTGAAGTATGAGAAGGAGTGCAATTCTACTGCTATTCTACTCTCCTTTGGTTTGCAATGCAACAGGCAGCACAAATGTCTTGATACCTCAGTTTGTTGATGTTGCCATCCACTTTGCAGATCTCTTGCATGCCCCCATACTGAATGTAACCCCAAACCATGATTTTTCCTTTACCAAACTTGACTGATCTATACGGGTTCCAATAGGTCTTCTGCAGTATTTGTGATAATTGGGATGCAGTTCAACACATGATTCATCAGAAAAATCTACCTAAAAATCGACACTATTCCAAATTATCAACTAGAAGTTAAGTTACTATTTGTTGCTCTTACAACTGGGATCAACGACAAAACTTTTGTCAGTTTAAGCATGATAAATACAGTTTTAGTGATAAATTAATATCTAAAATATATTAATAATCACTAAATAGGCAGTAATACAAATAACCTTTAATCTGATGAAAAGGTTTTTGAGTGTTTCCTTATGAACCGGTTTTTAGTTTTTTAGCACACATAGCTTTGCCAGCGTATTAATACTGGTCAATTTGTGAAGTATATGAATATTTCTCAGCCTCAGTTGCATCATTCAGTGACACATGTATTGCATCACACATTATCAAACCCTCCATGGGGCAAAACAGGCTTCTTAAGCAGAACAATATTAACAGCACTTCATTCGCACATCTTCATCCCCTGCCGGCTCCGAGAAGCTCCCCGAAGATACGAAATGGCCCCGAAGATCTGAATAAATGATTAATTCAAGAAGTTTGAATTTCAGTTTCACATTTGCTTTAAGGAGTTACACTCAGTCTAAGGAATAAAATAAATAACAAAGTTAAAAGTTGCTATTTTTTTAGTTCAATCTGAACTTTCAGATGAATGAGCAATGCCCTTTGAATCACTTTTTGATTTGCAGTCAACTTGAATATTGATGTCTGCTGCATTTGACCTCATCAGTCTTCAGAGAGAGACTCTGACTTCAGACATTTGATGCATAAGTAACAGGACGGGCCACGGCTAGAATTCAAACCGTTTCCTTGACTGTAATGACTCCTCAGACTGAGCCATGCAGTCTTTTAAGGTAAAACCTGCTTCGCTTGTAGCGAACTAGCTGGAGCTAACCACCCTGCGGCTAAATAAACAACAGTCCAGCTGGATCAAGACTGGCTATCCTGAACTCTTCACGAGGACTTACATGCTTGTTGTGGATTTCGGGCTAGTGATGATGATTTGCTGCCTCAGGGCTTCATGAAATAAAAGGCAGTGGCTTAGTGGAAGAGCTAGCATTGCTAGCAACTCTCAGGTGGCTAAAATTGTACAGTAAATGGTGGTTCAACTCAAGTTTGTAAATCGCTATAGTATATCTAAAAAACACACTCAAGAAATATATTTAGTACCATATAATGCTGAAGAGCCCTTTTATGATGGAATTGTTAGAATTTAGGATTCCTTATTTCCCGCCTTTTTCAAATGTTTAACTGTCAAAGCACTGCATGACATGTTCTTTGCATTACAACATTTCAGCTACACTTTAAAAAGGTTTCATTAAAAATAAAAACAGTTCAATTTAGAACCAGTTCATCCCAAACAAGAGATTTGACTTCTTTGTTTCCTGCCCTTTTTTATTTTTTAACTACTACAATCTAAAACAGAGGACTCTTCAAAGTTATTTACACTCAATACAAGTTCTATTTAGAACAAGGTCGTTTGTTATGCTAAACTTTTTTGTGCTATTTCCTGCCTTTTTTCTTCAAAACTTTAACTGCCAAAGCGCTGCATAACCTGTTTTCTGTAGTTTAACTTTCTGACCAGAATCTCAAGAAGATGGCTCTTTAAAGTTCTTTTCACACTAAAACAGTTTTATTTAGAACAAGGTTATTCTGAAGAACCCTTTTATATTAAAATAGCTTTGTGTCAAGAGTTTTGACTTCTTTGTTTCCCGCCTTTTGTATTTCAAATCTGTAACTGTTAAAACACCTCATTACTGGTTTTCAGAAGATCAACTATTTGTCTATACACTCTAAAAAAATTGTATTTACTGTTTTTTTAACACACAGTAACAGATCTATTGTATTTATTACCATATCATCATCTATTTTATTCTGAAATGGTTCTTTGTGTTAGAATTAAGGGTTCAAATCATTAACAGTCAAAGCGAAGCTAATTCTCTGCAGTTTTTACTCATGAACAGTTCTATTTAAGAATCATATCATACTAAAGAACAATTTTGTGCTGAAATTGTTTTCCCCACCTTTTTCCTTTTCAAACCTGTAATGGTTAAATTCACTTCAGTTCTGCTTTTCTGGAACTAGAACCATCCAGTTACACACACAAAAAAGGTTTGTTACATCTTCAGTCCTATTTAGAACCATACAAAATACAAATAACTCTTTTAAGCTGAAATTGTTGTTAAGAGTTTAAGGTCTGTTTTTTTCCACTTTTTTGTCTTTTAAATATATACTGTAACTGTCAAACACCATATTACTGAAATTCATGGAGTTTGTTGTCTTTTTTATATTTATAAAAATTCATTTACTACACGTGACATTAGCACTTTTTCTTTGGGCCTAAAACATTAGAAAATTGGTTTTCAAAATGTGTAGTTCAACAAATATGTCTCCACTTCCTTTTATTGGCAGCTTTTGCAGAATCTAAATGTGTTTGTACATCCAAAAATAAGTGGCAAAAATGGCAAACACAAGCGGTCTCTCATCTGGATGTGTTGTCATTATGATGACATCCCATCATTAGGACCAAACCACCCAAGTGTAGATAAGTAAGACATGATGTATTCTTAAATTAAAAAGAACCGTGTCTTTCCTCAGCGTGTGGACCCTCCGTGGGTCATTACACTTCAAAGTCAATAATATTTTTGAGCTTAAGCATACGTTCCCTACCGCCGTGAATGATGCGCGTTCACTCCTCCATTTTATGGCACACTGCTTTCTGGGCTAAGAACCTTTTCTTGGCTGGAGTCCTTCCTTAATTCTTTCTCCATTATTATTACTATCAGAGGCATGCTTAAAATAATAGCCATTTATGTCTGAGGGCAAGCTGGGTGGAATGCAATGATGCAAACGATTGTGTTTGTTGCTGAATTCCCATCATGCAAGGCTTTTCTAAAGACGTCCGCAGATCTGTCAGATGTAACATCCATCAATTATTATATCAATGTGGAATGTAAAGATGTCACACATAATTGCGGCTGTATTGAGGCTTCCTGGCAATTAGTACTTATTTTTAGCATTGTTTTTAACTTCTTAATTTATTCATGAGCCTGTTTTGCTGTATTTTCCTAAATCTAGGAGATGTTTTAGATATTTGTTTTTAGTTTAAGACACAATAGATGATTTATTTTAGATGTTTTTAGTTTAAGATAAAATAAGGACTAATGCAATTATAATATATTAATAACAAATTAATAAGATTAATAAGAGTCACATTTTGTTTAATAAACCACTGTGTAATAAACAGCATTTCTATGTTTAATTTAATGCACACCTATGGTGAAAAATCTACTTTTCAAGCTGTTTGGACAAACATATGTGTAGGTATATTGTATAGATCATCATATTGGGGTGATATTAACACGCTCAGTGCTTTTTTAATTTTTTTTATTTAACAACATAAAAAGGGGGGACCAATTGGGGCGGTTTTGAGATCGACCGCAACTTGATGTAGGAGTGCGGTCCACCCGCCCACCAAAATTGATTGACAGGTGCGCATTACCATATCCTCAGTATGTTTTTTCACGTCCGCCATTGTCAGCGTGTGAGTCAAAGCGACGTCACCAAAGAAACACCCTTGCGCTATTTTTAGATGTAAGGCTCATTGGGCTCAACATTCACCACGTTATCGCTCTCCTCTGCGCCAATGTTTGCATACATGTGTACTTTTCATTGCGTCTTCCTTAAACTTCAGTGGTTTGCATTTCCCGCGGTCACAAAAGCTCCCTGTCATCTTAACTAGTTGCAGCTGAAAAGTGCGAACACGTTGCCTCATGTGCGCGTCCCTCCATTGGAAATAATAAACTAACGACGCGCAGCACCATGCATTTCGCGGTGTCGCGGATGAATGTGAGGACCGGGAGGGAGGGGGTGGGTGTTACGGATGAAAGTGAGGACGGGGGGTTCGCTCACTATTCTGCCGCCTAGGTCGCCTCTATGGACGCGCTGGCCCTGGTCAGGACACTTCAAATTTCTGCCGCGGCACAGAGCGTTATCTCAATAGTTTCATTTTGAAAAACATGCAAATGTGCGCGTCTGGTGTGCCGTGTCGTGGCTCTGAACGGCTCATCCGATGTATGACGCCCTTTAGTTATAGCCTCAAGCAGGTCGTACACCAGAAGTGCCACTCGGCGACACGCAGCGTCGCTCCACGCAGCGGCATGCATTTCTGAATTCTAAACATAAGTTTCTATCAGGGGATACACACTGGCACCGCAAGTGTGCGATACTTTCAACTGTCATGTGTGCGCCATGTTGCGGCACATCCGGTGTGTGATGCCCTTCAGTCAAAGTTAATTCAGTGTGCT